>VDFB02373365.1:323989202-324267376 GCA_007258455.2 Sequoia sempervirens
TCTACCCTCTAGCATCTACCCTTATAACCTCAACCCTTAAACCCTAAATCCTTAAACCCTCTACCCTCTACCCTATACATTAAACCTCAACCCTCAATTCTCAACCCTCATCCTTTAATCCCTCAACCCTCAATCCTTAAAACCTAAACCCACTTGGTAAACTCTCTACCCTAATCCCTCAACCCTTAAACCCTAATCCCTTAACTGTTATACCCTCTACTCTATACATTGGATTCTCGACCCTAATCGCCCAACCCTATACCCTCAATCCTCTACCCTAAACCTTAAACCCTCTATGCTCTACCCTCTACCCTATAAACCCTTAAACATTCAACCCTAAACCCTAAACCCTCAACCCTTAAACCCTAAACCCTTAAAACCTCTACCTGCTACCCTTAATCCTCTACCCTCTACCCTCTACCCTCAACCCTAATCCATCAACCCTTAAACCCACTTAGTAAACTCTCTACCCTAATCCCTCAACCCTATTGACCCTTAATCCCTCAACCCCTGTACCCTCTACCCTATACATTGGACCCTCGAACCTATTCCCCCAACCCTATACCTCAATCCTCTACCCTCAACTTTAAATCCTCAACCCTTAAAACCTCTACCCTCTACCCTCTACCTTATAAACCATTAAACACTCAAACCTAAACCCTAAACCATTAACCCTTAAACCCTCTACCCTCTACCCTCAATCCTCTACCCTCTACCCTCAACCCTAATCCCTCAACCCTTAAACCCTTAAACCCACTTAGTAAACTATCTACCCTAATCCCCCAAACCTCTTGACCCTTAATCCCTCAAGCCTTAACCCTAATACCTCAACCCATATACCCTCTACCATATACATTGGACCCTTGACCCTAATCCCCCAACCCTATACCCTCAACCCTTAAACCCTCAACCCTCTACCCTTAAACACTCAACCTTCAAACCTTAAACCCTAAACCCTTAAACCCTCTACCCTCTACCCTCAATCCTCTACCATTTACCCTCAACCCTAATCCCCCAACCCTTAAACCCTTAAAACCACTTAGTAAACTCTCTACCCTAATCCTCAACCCTCTTGACCCTTAATCCCTCAACCCTTAAACCCTAATCCTTCAACCCCTATACCCTCTACCCTATACATTGGATGCTCAACCCTAATCCCCCAACCCTATACCCTCAATCCTCTACCCTCAACCTTAAACCCTCAACCCTTAACCCTTAAACCCTCTACCCTTTACCATTTACCCTATAAATTAAACACCCAACCCTTAATTATCAACCCTCAACCCTTAATCCCTCAATCCTTAACCCTAAAACCATAAACCCTCAATCCTGATACCCTCTACCCAATACATTGGACTCTTAACCCCAATCCTTCAACCATATGTACCCTCAACCATCATATATCTATGTACCTCCCTTCTCTTCTCTCCTCTCTATCCATCCATCCCTCCCTCTCTACCCTAATCCCTCAATCCTAAACCCTAAACCCTTAAACCCTTAAACACTCAACCCTAAACCCTCAACCCTCAACCCTCAACCCTTAAACCCTCTATCCTCTACCTTCTACCCTCAACCCAATAACATCTACCCTAAATCAAAATCCCTCAACACTAATCCCTCAACCCTTACACCCTTAAATCCAAGAAAACTCCCTACCCTAATCCCTAAACCCTCAACCCGTAAACCCTCAACCCTCTACCCTCAACCCTGAAACCTTAATCCCTCAAACCCTATACTCTCTACCCTATACATTGGATCCTCAAGCCTAATCCCTCGACCCTATACCCTCAAACCTCAACCCTTAAACCCTAAACCCTTAAACCCTCTACCCTCTACTCTCTACCCTATACATTAAACCCTCAACCTTCAATTCTCAACCCTCAAACCTTAATCCCTCAACTCTCGATCCTTAAATCCTAAACCCTAAACCCCTTTACCCTCTACCCTTTACATTGGACCCTCAAACTCATCCTTCAACCATATACCCTCAAACCTATACCCTAAACCCTCTCTCTCTCCCCTCTCTCTATCTATCCCTTTGACCCTACCTATTAATCCTTCTCACTCTACCCCCTGATGTCCTGTATCTTTATCCTTCCCGGAATCCTGCTTCTCTGGTTCTCACTGACTTTCTCTCTCTTTTTGACTCCCTGGCTCTTACGCGGCTTTCGTATTTGTCTTTTGATGATTTTCTTCTTTTTCGCTCTGACGCTCTCATGTCTTTTGCTTTGGGATTTTATCTTCATTCCTCTCTCTTTTCTCTGTCTTTCTCTTTCTGCGCGTTTTTCTCACTCTTTTTATCCTCTGATTTATCTCTAAGTTTTGATTGATTGCTTTCTCTCCGACTCCGTCTTTCTATTTTCTGATTTATCCCTTTATTCGTGTTATGCCTGATTGACTTTCAAGTATCTCCCTTTTGAACGCTACCTGCATAGCTTCTTTTTCTCTTTGTCTCTCTCTGTTTTTGATTTTCTTGATTCTTATTGCGATCTTCCTGTTCTCTTTTGCTTTTATGCCTGCCGCGCTTGCTTTCTGATCCTGATCGATGCTTGTCTCGATTGCTCCTCTTGATTTCTGATCCCGTGCTTTTGCTTCCGCTCCCCTCCCTCCCACCCTACATAAACAACTCTAGATCTCTTTCTCTCTTAAAATTATCCCTCCCTCAAAATACATACATAAATACATACATACAAGCATAATACATATATAAATACAATCCTACAAACATACAAGCATATATGTACATGTGTAGATACAATCTTACATACAAGTAGGCATACATACAATATGAATGCATTGATACATACATGCATACATACATACATACAAGCATACAAGCATACAAATATATAAACATACATTCAATATAGTAGCATTTAACATAAAGCAAGACATAACGCGAGCATGTTATACCACGCTCGTGTTATGTCTCGCTAGACATGCTCCCCACAAATGAAAAAAACTAAGTCAAAATTGAGATATAATGAGTGTGCGTTATATCTTGCTTTGGGAATCCCCATGCCTTGGGATTGGTATTTTCCTTGGAATACCAAACCAAAGGCTTGGAGGGAATTCCCAATGACTAGAGACGTGTTTTTGCAAATTCTACAATTTTTCACATAATTAGGTTCTTGCTCATCGTCAAGATTGCATTGGTTCAATATCAAACAAATCGAACATTTGGGTAATGTTAGGTTTTCTCTTAGCTATCCAATGATGTAAATTTTTTTACTTTCTAAAAATGTTAAGCCTTTCATCCATATTTTATTTTGTTTATATGTCTCTTTTTTGGAAAAAAGTAGTGTTTGGTGTTTTTTTCGTTATAAATTAATTGTTCATCAAAATTTCAAATAAATTACAGTTTTAGAAACTAGAATCCATTCTACAAATTAAAAAATAAAAATCAATTAGTTTCCAAAATTTTTAGGTCTAGCATGGCCAAAATTCTATTTTTTAGGAAGTGTCCACTTCAAAAATTAGTAAAAAAATAAAAAATTCATTAAAAGATTATCAGAAAAATCATGCATCAACTACATACTGTTAGCTAACTTTTGACTGTAGCGATTTTAAAAATACTAAAAAAAAGTTCATCGTACAAGGGTCGTACAAGAGTTGGTATGTTATGTTTTTCTAACAAAGAAAACACCAATTTGTGTACGTCCCTCATTTGAAACCCTTAATATTAACCATTTTCAAAATAAATTAGTAGTTTATAAAGTACACTCAGAGCACTTCGATCCTTGTTTTGTTCCATCTTAAAATTTTGAGTGTAACTATCCTCATTTTCATGTCCAAGATTAGTATTTCCTGATTTCAGAAAAAAGTTGTCCACTTAAGTCCCCTTTTTGGGAACCATCTTTGCACACTTACCCACCTCTTAAATGTTTTAGATGTGGAAAGATTGGTCATTTAGAAACTGACTGTCTAGAAAGAGGATGAAGACAAAAGTTTAATAAGATCAATAAGAAGGCCTACTATGTCAATGAGAATGCCGGACTTTCAGATGATGAATTAGATCATGAGGACTGTTTGTTTTTGGTGGAAAAGGAAGAACCAAGATTCGATATCTCTAATATATGTCAAAAATCTAATGATAGCACTGAAGTTACATTGTTTGTTAAAATAAATAGAGATGAATGGCGGATTGATAGTGGATGTTCAAATCATATGACCGGTGACAAAAGTAAGTTTGTGAAGCTTGAGAAATATGATGGAGGTTCTGTGAGATTTGGTGATGATAAAACAACACAGATTGTTGGAATTGGTTCTATTACCTTTGATGGAAAACATAACACTGAAAAATGTTTACTATGTGAAGGGATTATATATAATATTTTGACTATTGGAAAAATGTGCGAAAAATGGCTACACTTTGGTGTTTCAGGATGATGGTTGTGAGATCCAGAAGAGATCCAGGACTGTTATTGCAGCTAGAAAAAGAACAAGTGGGAATATGTATCAGCTGGAAGGAGCTACAAAAATATGCTTAGTATCTCAGTCCAATGATAGTCGGCTTTGGCACTCAAGGATGTGTCACATCAATTTCAACAATTTGGTAAGGATAAGTTCATCAAGAGCAGTTAGAGATTTGCCAAGATTGAAAAAACTAGACAATTCTATCTACAAAGGATGTCAAGAAGGAAATTAGACTAGAGAAACATTCTAAAGAAAAGAAGAATCATTTTTAGATTGTTGGACCTTGTACACATTGACCTATGTGGTTCGACCAAAACAAGAGGCTTACAAGGTGAGAGATATTTCATGATTTTAATAGATGATTACTCCAGACTCATTTGGGTTGCATTTTTAAGAGAGAAATTAGAAGCTTTAGAAAAATTCAAGATTTTCAAGGCACGAGTTGAGAATGAAGTTGATAGAAAGATTAAGTGTTTAAGATATGATGAATTCAACAAATTCTATGAAAAGCATGGCATTAAGAGACAACTATCTGCTCCTAGAACACCTTAGCAGAATGATGTAGTGGAAAGAATGAACCAGATAGTTCAGGAAGCAGCTAGAACAATGATCATGGAAGTAGGTTTACCATAGATCTACTAGAGAGAAGCAATACACACAGTAGTATACACTCTTAACAAAATACTGTTTTGAAGGAAGTATGGAAAGACATCATGTGAGCTATGGCATGGAAGAGCTCCCACAATAAAGTACTTCAAAAATTTTGGAAGAAAATTTTACATCCAAAGAGATGAGGACAATCTTAGAAAGTTCAACATCAGAGCTGATGAAGGCATATTTATGGGTTACTTTTTAAGAAGCAAAGCATACCAGTGTTACAACAAGAGACTGAACAAGATTGTTGAAAGTGTGAATGTGAAAGTGGATGAAGATGTTCAAAGAAATCCTGAAAGGCACATTGAATATGAATTAGATGACTTGGATGACAAAGGAGAAATAGATAAGAAAGAAGAATAAGAAGAAGAAACAAAGAAGGCTTTGACAACTGCAACTAAAACTCCAAGGTATGTATAGAAAAACCACTTAGAAAACTAGATCATTGGAGATAAGAATATGTGAATCACCACAAGAAGTAAAGCAACTCAAGAGAAAGTATTATTGTATCTACTATCAAAAAATGAGCCAAAAACTATGGAAGAAACATGTAATGATCATAATTGGGGGAAGGAAATGAAGAAAGAGCTTGATTAGATAGAAAAAAATCAAACCTGGGAACTTGTGCCCAGACTAGAAAACAAAAATGTAATTGGAACAAAGTGGGTATTCTGGAACAAGCTGGATGAAAATGGAAAGATAATGAGAAAAAAGGAAAGATTGGTTTGGAAAGGTTACACTCATATTGAAGGTATTGACTTTGATGAGACCTATGCCCTTGTTGCCTTTAAGGATTTCAAAGTCTATCAAATGGATGTAAAATTTTCATTCTTGAATGCAGAACTGAAGGAAGAAGTTTACATTTAGCAACTGGAAGGATTCAAGTCTAAAAGTAACCTGGATGATGTTTGTAGGTTGAAGAAAGCTTTATATGGTTTGAAGTAGGAACCTAGTGCCTGGTATGGCATATTAGACAAGTACTTGATTGGACAAGGATTTCAAAAGGGATTTGCTGACAGTAATTTCTACTACAAAACTCACTCAAATCAAATGTTGATTGTTGTGGTTTATGTTGATGACATAATTTTTGGAGGAAATGATGATATGTGCATAAAATTTGTAGATGAAATGTAGAAGGAATTCAAGATGTCTACGATAGGTGAGTTGAATTTCTTCCTTGGACTACAAGAAAACCAGAACAACAAAGGAATCTTCATATCTCAATCCAAGTATACCAAAGAGTTGCTGAAGAAGTTTGGGTTGGAGAACTCCAAACCGGTTTGTACACCTATTGTTATCAGATGCAAGTTGACAGAAGAAGATGATTCACCTAAATCTAATGCAAATATGTACAAGTCAATGATTGGAGGACTGCTATATTTGACTGCTACCAGACTAGAAATTATGTATATTGTTTGTTTATCAGCTAGATTTTAGCAAGAACCAAAGGAATCACATTTTGTTGCAATAAAAAGGATCTTTAGATACTTGAAGGGTACAAAATATGTGGGATTATGGTATCCAAAGGACTCATATTTCATGTTGACAACTTATACTGATGCTAATTGGGCCAGATGTGTTGATAACAAGTGGAGCACAAGTGGTGGAGCTTATTTCCTTGGCTCCTGGTTGGTTTCTTGGTCAAGTAAGAAACAAGATTCTATATCTTTATCTACTGCTGAAGCTTAATACATCATAGCATCCTCATGTTGCACTCAGATACTGTGGATGAAAAAAATGCTATAGTATTTTGGAATATCATTTGATGAATTAATCTCAATTATGTGTGATAATAACAGTGCAATAAACATTTCAAAGAATAAGATACAACACTCCATAGCGAAGCATATATCCATAAGATTGTTGGAAAAACAAGGACATACAACTGAGAGGGGGGGTGAATCAGTTTTCACAAAATATTCAAACTTTTTAACTTAACTTAATCTCATATCTGATGAATGAATAATAAACCATAAACAATCAGCACATTAGAAACACAAAGAACACCAAGATTTTTTGTGGAAACCCTGTTAGGGGAAAAACCATGGTGGAGGTTAGTCCACAAGATTATACCCTGCTAAAAGTATAAAGAAGTATCAATGGGAATGCACATGCATTTAGGAACACTACCTAGAGCTCACTACTCAATTAGAAGAGGGCTCACTGCTCAAGAGAGATTCAAATTAAAACCATTCAGATTGTGAACTGAGAAAATAGCATCTGCTAATGCCTGATTACAGTTCCAGTTAAGCACATGAACACTTCTTCAACCTTCTTCACTCTTCTTCACACTCTGCTCTACCTTTGAATGATCTAAACAATATTTTCACATAGGATTCACACACCACACACTTCAATCATCATCCAAATGATAAAACAATTGATCTTATATATCCACAATATGGAATTACATCGCTACTAGTTGGCCACATAGAAATAATAAAATAATTACAAACAGTCTTCCCAAAATACATAAATACTTTTTATGTGAATCCACCAAGGTCAGCCACAACATAATGGACACCCAAAACAACAACTCCAACAAAAAAATACTCCAATTAATTTTGCCTCGAAGATCCAAAACACACTTCAACACTTGGTCGACCATGAACATGAAAAAAATGAACATGAAAGACAAAATATCATATCACAAGCACAACGATCAATAGGGACATGCAACACAGATAGAGCACCAACTAGAAACATCCACAACCACCATAAAACACTAGAGAAACATCCACAACAATTGAACTTATAGAAATCATATGATCTTCCTTTAGGAACACAAACTAAAGTGACAAAAAAACTGTTAGAATACAAATTTTCATAACTTGACCAAATCTTCAGCGGATCTTTGAAACTTGACATGGATAAACTAGATATACTCAAAAAGAAACCCTTTAGTCCACAACAGCTGATCATCAATGTGTTGAGCACACCAACAGACTAATCTTCACTACTCCACTGACAACTTGAAGCACTTCTTATTATAATTTTCTCAATATCCTCAACATATACAACTTCTAACACACCAATGCTAATAGTGTTGACATCAATGACAACCACATATCAGCAAAAAGACCACAACATCCAACAATCTCCCTCTTTGGCATCGATGGCAACACATGATTTGAAAAATATCATCAACACAACAACACTTACTCCTCCTTGACTCTTCTCTATGATCTTCTCCTCACAAGACTCTTCTCTCCAGATAATCACCAATTTTTCACATTACTCTTCTCCCCCTTTGACATCAATGTCAAATATCTCTTCTATGAAAGATTTAAAACACATAACTGTACACCTGAACATTTGACTACTCCCCCTGAGTAGCAAGAACCACAACATCAATATGCATCAAAATATGATCATGAAGCACACAAATTGATGCAAATCAATGCATCTTTAGTTCATATCAGGAGGGGTAATCACCCCTAGCATCCCTCTGAGATACTCAAAAGTATCCTTTAGAAATGGTTTGGTGAAAATGTCTGCAATCTGTTCTTTGGTAGGCACATACTCTAGTTTAACTTCTTTCTCACTCACTTTCTCCCTTAGGAAGTGGAACTTGATTGATATATGTTTGGTATTAGAGTGTAGCACCAGATTCTTTGATATGTTTATAGCACTTGAGTTGTCACAATGTATGAAAATAGGCTCATCATAAACTACTATGATATCTTCCAACATCTATTTCATCCACAACACTTGAGTACAATTATTTGCAGCAACAATATAATCTTCCACAACAGTAGATAGGGAAATGGAATTCTACTTTTTACTCAACCATGACACCAGCTTCTTCCCTAGGAAGAAGGCACCACCACTAGTGCTTTTCCTCTCATCTACATTTCCTACACAATCTGCATTAGTATAGGTACTCAAGATAATATTATCATCTTTAGGATACCAAAGTCCAAAATCAATAGTTTCTTTCAGATATCTAAAAATTCTCTTCACAACAGTCACATGAGATTCTTTTGGATCAACTTGAAATATAGCAACCATACACACAACATTCATGATGTCTGGTTTGGTTTGAGTCAAATACAACAATCCACCAATCATTGACATGTATCTTGTTTGATTTTCCTTAGGAGAATCTTCATTTTGTGCCAACTTGCATCTAGTTACCATGGGTGTACCAATAGGCTTTGAGTCTTCCATGCCAAACTTCTTCAATAATTGTCACATATTTGGCCTGAGATATGAAAATCCCTTTGTCCAACTAAGTAACTTGCAATCCTAGAAAGAATTTCATCTCTCCAATCATACTCATCTCAAATTAACTTTTCATTTCATTAGAAAACTTCATACATAGATCATTATCTCCTCCAAAAATAATGTCCTTGACAAATACTTCAATAATCAACTCTTTATCATGATCCAACTTAAAATACAAGTTGCTATCAACATTATCTTTATTGAATCCAAGCTTCATTAAGTATTTATCTAGTCTAGCATACCAGGCTCTGGGGGCTTGTTTGAGTCCATATAGAGCTTTCTTCAATCAGTAAACCATGTCTTCCTTCTCTGTCAGTTGAAATCCATCTAGATGTTCAACATATACCTCTTCTTCTAGCTCACCATTTAGAAAAGAAGATTTCACATCGATTTCATAGACCTTGTAGTTCTTGTATGCAGCATAAGCAAGAAATAATCTTACAACTTCAATTCTAGCAATAGGGGTAAAAGTTTCTTCAAAATAAACACCTTCCATTTGTGAATACCCTTCACATACCAGTCTTGTTTTATTTTGAACCACTTCACCTTGTTCATTCAACTTATTCCGAAAGACACATTTAGTACCAATCACATTTTTATCTTTAGGTCTAGGAACAAGAATCCATGTATCATTCTTTTCAATTTGTATCAGTTCTTCCTTCATAGCTTCTATCTAGTATTCATCATTGCAAGCTTCAATGATATTATTAGGTTCATTCTTGGAAATTAGACAATACTCCTCTATAATCCTTCTTCTAGTCTAAAGACTTTTATTCGTATCTCCTATAATTTGATCTTAAGAATGATTTAACTTGAGATACCTCAAAATTTTAGGATTTTCTCACACTTCTAGCTCTTTTGTTCTTTCTTCTACACTTCCACTTGTTTCTCCTTCCTGACTTTATTGATTCACCGAAACAATTTGAACTTGATTTTGTGTCTAAGTAATTTTCCCTTGGTTTGTACTAGCTTTCTGGTCATCTAAATCATATCCACAATATCTAGATGATCTAGCAGAGTCCTCATCAACTCGGACATTTGCACTTTCAACCACTTTCCTCAATATTCTATTATATCACCAGTAAGCTTTGCTTTTAGTAGACCAACCTAGAAAGATTCCTTCATCACTTCTTCTGTCAAACTTTCCTATGTCCTCATCTCTCTTAATATAGCACTTACTTCCAAAGATCTTGAAATATTTATTAGTAGGCTTATAACCAAATCATAGCTCAAAAGGAGTCTTACCAGAAATACCATTGACATTTACCCGGTTTAGAGTGTACACAACAGTGCTTACAACTTCTCTCCAATAGATGTGAGGCACATTTCCTTCTAGCATCATTGTTCTAGTAGCATCCAGAATTGTTTTGTTCTTCCTCTCTACAGCTCCATTCTATTGAGGGGTTCAGGGAGTAGATAACTATCTTTTTACTCCATGCTCTTCATAGAAAGAATTGAGTTCCCGAGAGGTGAACTCGCCACCTCTATCTGACCTTAGACATTTGATCTTCAAACCTATTTGATTCTCTGCCATAGCTTTGAAACTTTTGAACTTCTCCAATGCTTCACATTTTTCTCTTAAGAAAGCAACCCATATCATCCTAGAGTAATCATCAATAAGTAGCATAAAGTACCTTTCTCCTTGTAGACTTCTAATTCTGGAGGGATCGCACAGATCAATATGTACTAGATCCAGTATTCCATTAGAATGATGTTGTTTGCTCCAAAAAGAAACTCTAGTCTATTTTCCCATATGTCATTCCTTGCATATTATGTTTGTAGGCTTCACTAACTTAGGTAGATCTCTTATTACTTGAGTGGAGCTTACCTTGACAATGTTATCAAAATTCACATGGCACAACCTCCTATGCCATAACAAGCTTTCATCAACATGAGCAATCAAAAAACTTACATTAGCATTCAGGTGAAAAATATTACCTTTTGTCTTTGTACCTGAAGCAATCTCACTTCTAGAGCTTCCAAGAATCTTGCATCTTCCATCTTTGAATTGAAGATCATAACCTTTGTCCACCATTTTTCCAACACTCAATAGGTTATGCTTCAAGCCTTCAACATAAAGGACATCATCAATGTTATGTTTACCATCAAGACAAATAGATTCTCTGCCACGAATCACACAAACATTGTTATCTCTAAATCTTACAACCCCATTGCCATATTTCTTTAGACTTACAAATTTTCTTTTGTCACTAGTCATATGATGTGAGCATCCACTATCAATGACCCACTCATCCTTTTCTTCAATTCGGACTGCAAGAGCTTTCTCAACATTAGCAGAATCAGTAGCCACCAGACTATTTTCCTTGATAGCAATGAAAGCCCATTCATCTTCATTTCCATTCTCTTTATCAAATTCTTCATCAGTCACACCTTCTTCAGCATAATAGCATTTCTTTTGAAATTTAGGGTTGTAAGACTTGGACCTAGGAACTCTTTCAAGACAACTTGAGGGAAAATGACCTATTTTACTGCAAGAGAAACATTTAATAGGAAAATTTCCTTTGTACTTACCTTGTCCTCTACCTTCTTTCCTCACAATCAATGCTTCCAACTCTTCTACCTCTCTTTCTTCATCTTTAAGTTGTTTCATCTCTTCCTCATACTTGAATGTCTTCTTAGAACTCTCTCTCAGATCATATATTTGCTTGTTTCTTCTAAATATAGAAGCCTTAAATGTAGATTTAGTCTTAGGGGTAGAATCACCAAATTCGCTCAACTCAAATGCAATAAGTTTCCCAATCAACATATCTCTAGTCAAAGTTTTTACTGTTTTGAGCTCTTCAATAGCATGATCCTTTTATTTGTAAGGAGGAAATGATATAAGAACTTTAGCTACAATTTATTGTTCATCTAGGGTACCACCAACACATCTAATACCCATCACAAGTTCATTTACTCTTTGCATATAAGAAGAAATATTTTCATCTTCACCCATCTTAAAGGTTTCATACTTGCCTTTCAAACTTGCTAGCTTGGTGACCTTCACAAGTGTATATCGTTCATACAAAGTCTCTAGCTTCTTCCAGATCTCATGATCTTTCTTCAGATCCATCACATTTGTCATTTCCGAATCTTTCAGAGCACTCAACAAAGCTTCAATAGCCCTAATATTAATTTCAGCTTCTTTAATTGCATCAAGAGTGGAAGACCATTATGAGGAATAACATATTTTTTCTTTGTAATCTTCCAAAAGGGTTCACCAATACACCTCAAATGACATTCCATTCTAGCTTTCCACAGTTGGTAATTTTTTCATTGAATCTAGGACTGTCCTTATATGATGCCATCTCAGATCACCTCAAGCTTTTAAACTTCTTCAAAGGAACCTAATCTGATACCAATTATTGGGAAAACAAGGACAAACAATTGAGAGGGGGGGTGAGTCAATTGTCACAAAATATTCAAACTTTTTAACTTTACTTAACTTAATCTCAAATCTAATGAATGAATAATAAACCATAAAAAATTAACACATCATAAACACAGAGAACACCAAGATTTTTTATGTGGAAACCCTATTAGGGGAAAAACCATGATGGAGATCATTCCACAAGATTATACCTTGCTAAAAGTATAAATAAGTATCAATAGGAATGCACATGAATTCAGGCACACTTCCTAGAGATCACCGCTCAATTACAAGAAGGCTCACTACCCAAGAGAAATTCAAATTAAAACCATCCAAATTGTGAACTGAGAAAATAACATCTGCTAATGCCTGATTACAGTTCTAGTTAAGCACATGAACACGTCTTCAAACTTCTTCAATCTTATTCACACTCTGGTCTACCTTCAAATGATATGAACAATATTCTCACATAAGAGTCACACACCACACACTTCAATCATCATCCAAATAATAAAAAAATCACTCTTATATATCTGCAACATGGAATTACATTGCTACTAGTCAACCACAAAGAAATAATAAAATAATTACAAATAGTCGGCCCAAAATACATAAATATTTTTTATGTGAATCCACCAAGCTTAGCCACAGCATAGTGGAGACCCAAAACAACAACTCCAAAAAAAAAAATACTCCAATTAATTTCTCCTTGAAGATCCACAACACGCTTCAACACCTAGCCGGCCATGAACATGAAAAAAATGAACACACAAGACAAAATATTGAATCACGAGCACAACGATCAATGCAAACATGCAACAAAAATAGAGCACCAACTAGAAACATCCACAACAACCATGAAACACCAGAGAAACATCCATAGTAACTGAACTTATAGAAATCACATGATCTTCCTCCAGGAACACAAACTGAAGTGACAAAAAAATTGTCAGAATACATATCTTCATAACTTGACCAAATATTCATGCAAATCTCTAAAACTTGACATGGATAAACTAGATATACTTAGAAAGAAACCATTTAGTCCACAAAAAATGATCATCAACATGTTGACCACACTGACAGACTAATCTTCACTACTCCACTGACAACCTGAAACACTTCTTATTACAATTTTCTCAATATCCTCGACATATGAAACTTCTAACACACCAATTCTAATAGTGTTGACATCAATGATAACCACATATGAACAACACAACCACAACATCCACCAAATATATCATTTACTAAGAGAGAAGGTGTTGGAAAATGAAGTAAAACTTGAATATGTACCTACAAAAGAGCAAATTGTAGATATTTTCACAAAACCATTGAGCAAAGATACTTTTGAGTATCTCCAACAAAAGTTATGGGTTCTTCCCCCTCCTAGAATACAATAATATGCACTGGGGTGTGCATTGGTGCAAGGTATTAAATGCTCATTTTTATCTAGATCAATGTTTGGTGGCTTCCTCATAGGGGGAGCGGAGTAAGTTTCTCAAGGGGAGTTTTTCCCTTTTTCTTTGATGTCAAAGGGGGAGAAGAAAAGAAGATAAGATGGTCCTTGATGCTAACATTAATTTTTTGGTTTTTTATTGATGAATATTGCCATCAATGACAAAGGGGGAGATCGTTGGAATGTGTTGAGATGATGTTGATTGCTTGTTGTCATTAATGGTTGTAATTCATGTTAACATGGTTGTTTGACTAAAGTTTTGTTTTGGTGCCTTGGTGATCCAGATTGGCCTAGTTCTGGATGTCATGCTTTAAAGATCTATTTTGGGTTGTATCTGTCCTGATCCCATTCCTCTTGTAACAAAATAAGATATATTATTTTGGGTCTAAAGTGATCTACCAGTTGCTTAACATGCTCCAACACATGATTTTCATTGTAATGTGTATATCTTATTCTTTGGTTTTGAATATCATGTATCGTGTTGATTTGAGTGAAGAGGCTATGTTTGGTCCACATTTCATTCCTCTCCACCGCATGATTTTTTTTGTGGTGACCTATTTCAAATTGTGCTTGTCCGACTTAGGAATTATGAAATTTTGTTTGGTCGACTTGAGAGATTATGAAGGCTTGGAATGGTATAAGTATAAGATGTTTTTGTTCGATGCAGCAAGCAAGTTTGATGAATGTGAATCTAAAATTTGGACATTGTGAAGTGTGTGAAAGTATATGATCAGAAGCAAAAAATAGTGAGAATCTAACCGAAGTCATAGTTGGTGACAATTATTTTAGCGGTGGATTTCCTTTTATCATTCTTCTCGCAGTGAGCCTCTCTCTTTTAGCAGTGATCCTTTTTAGCTTTGGCTATTATATTTGGGTAGTGATCCCAACCGGTAGTGAGCCACCCTACAGTGAGCAACTTGGTAGTGAGCCCTTATAAAAATCACCTTAACTGATGCTTTATAATTGAGAATTATTATTGTCCATGGTTTTTTCCTTCTTGGGTTTCCATGTAAATTCCGGTGTTCATTGTGCATGGTGTTGTTTTGTGCTTTCATGTTCTTTAATATCTAATTGATTAAGTTTTGATCCAGATTAATTAAAGTCAATAAAATTGTTTTATAATAACTGATTCACCCCCCCTCAGTTATCCAGACTATTCAACACTACATGTTCCTATTTTTCAGGACATTGTCTTGTTTGGAGGCTTCTTCATTCCTTCACTTGGCTTTCATCTGTATTTAGAGTGGAGTTTTTCCCATGAGGTTTTCTTTGTTTCTTTACATTATAGAGATCTTTTGTTTGTACATGGGTACCTTATTTGGCCTTGTTTGTTGGGACCCACCACACATTCTCTTTTAGGGTTTTTAGCTACTCCCTAAGTTCATCTTAAGGGGGGTATTAGAGTTATCATGCATTAGCTAATAATTAATTAATCTTTAATTGATTATTAGTCTAATTTATTCTCAAGCAGTTAAGTTAAACTTAGGAGTTCTTTTATGCTTTATTAATTGAGCTAATATTAGATCATTATGTCTCATCTCATGTGATGTTGACACTTGTCATGATTTGATCCCTTTCTCATTTAGGGTTTTTCTCTTATAAGCACTCAACCCTCATTGTAATTATTATCTTGAGCTTTCATATTTTTTTTTGAGAGTCTCTTGCTTCTATAGATTTTTCTTGTTGAGGAATATTGCATATATTATTTGCAAATCTCTTGTGTGTGGAAGGTGTATTTTTTTGTTGTTTGATCTTGTGTCTCATGGTTTTGTGCTTGTTTCACAATTCTAATAGTACTCACAAAACAAATGGTCATAAAACATAAACAAACATACATAAAAACATGATGAATGATTGAAATGATGCTTGATTAGAATAAATATTACAATAATGTTGATAATTGTACTCTTGACTGCTCAATAATGATTTCAATTCTTCTTAAAAAAATCAAGGATTGAAATGATGAAAATGATTAGTATTTATATGCAATTCTTCTAATTTCCCAAAAATTAAATACCAATAACTGACAAATGACTTTGGAAATTCAAATAATAAATTACTGACACCGACATATCCAAAAATGAGCCAAAAAGGGCTAGTTTATGATGTGGGATGCCCTAGACCAAACCCATCCTTTTTGAGGCCCAAAGTGTCGAGGGAAATATTAAATGCTCATTTTTAATTCTCGTTGTTTGATTTTTCAAAGATGTTTATAAAATGGAAAATTAAATGCATAATTAGGTCTAAGCACATAGGGGGAACTAAACCTAGTGTGAAATTGTCAAGGGTGACAATTTTCAATGCTACATTTAGCCCCCACTTTAGTGAGATTATGAACTTATCTTCATACTCACACTAAAGTACAAAAAATCAAAGGATTCAATTATCTAGATATTAAAGGGATAGGATGAAATTGAATGTAGGAGATGTGCTATCCCCTAGATTTAAGATCCTACGGAAAAACAATATAAGGACAAAGGAACACACATATGAAGTGAAATACAACATGAAAACACAAAGCATACATGATGAAGACACATTCAACATAACATAACACAAACACAAACATGAAAAAAAACAATAAATGATGCAAACACAATGCAAACATAATACAAACATGTAAAAGGGGGTATGACAATCATAGACTAGTAAGATCCACAGAAATCTTACTAGTATCCATACACAAGGCATTAATGAGTCAAAGGCTAACAAAGTATTTGTTGCAGCCACTACATGGGAGTTAAAATTGTCTTTAATTGCATGTTAAACAACCTTTGAGTGAGCCATGTGAGGAATGACATATTAAACTATTAGTTGAGCCTTTTAAGGGCAATCGTTTCTATTAATAGCATACCTTTTTAATAAGTATTATGGAACCAAACTTTATGAAGTCGGTTGGTAATTTAATACCAATGACTTAGTGGGAATCCATGGGCATGAGGAAAACAAAATAATTTCATTTGATATGATTATTCATTATGCAATTTTGAGTTTTAGAGAGCAATGATCAGGGAGATTATAGGAGAGAAAAGATCATTTTTTATCATTCTCCTTTTGCATTGTGTTTTATTTTTGAACTTTAGTGAAGAGAGTGACAATGGAAATATCATTTGCATGAATATTCATTTCTGATTTTGGTTTTTGGAAGGGAGGAAAAAGGAAAAGAAAGTTGAATTCTTTCATTCTATTTTTGCATTGTGATTCATTTCTAAACTTTGGTGAAAGGAGTAGCAATTGGGAATATCATTTTGGATTAATATTTCATTTTGAGTTTTATTTTTGAGAGAGCGGAAATGAATTTAGTTAGATAAGATTTTTTGTTATCCTTCTCTATTTTTAATCCTTTCTTTTCTGAGTTTGGTTCTAGAGAGGGCAATGATGAGAGCTAAGGGAGAATAAATCATTTCTTATGATTCTCTATGTCATTCTAGCTCCATATGATTCTAGTGAGCTTGAGGTAGCTTTTTTATTCATGTATAAACATAGTTATATTTGTTTGAGCCTTGTTTGAGTTGTGAGATATTTGTTTGTTGTTAGTCTTGGTTTTTGCTAAAGGAATTTTGCAATTAAAGTCTAAGTTTTCAACACTAGCAAGCTAAGTTTTCTTGGGAAAATTGTATCAATCACTATGACTGTGATTTTTGGAGCTTTAAAAGTGCAGAGTAGAGAGTAACTCAGGAATGTTTAAATACTTATTATTTCTATGTAAATTGATAGTTTCATTCTATAGTTTTTCAATTTAAAAAGAAAAAAAATAGTTATTTATTTTGAAAAATATTATAAGTTAAAATAGAGAGATTAATATGAGCCGATAAGGGTGTGGTTCGGTGGTCAAGTCGCTTGGTTGTAGTGACGGCCACCAGGGTTCAAACCCTCGCTGGGCCAAAGTGCTCGTAGGCCTTGTGCCTTCATTGGGCCTTTGTGCTTGCAGGTTTGGTTGTTTCTTGTGGTTTGTTGTATCCGGTTCATAGCTCCAGTCAAAAAAAGTGTTTGCCCCTAATAATATGGGTGCATTGCACCTTTTCAAAAATAAAAATAAAAATAGAGAGATTAATCTAATTTTTTCAGTTTGTAACTAGAATTTAGTTAATATTTCTTTCACTCTGAGATGGATAGAATCTTGTAGAAAGTTATTCCTCTGCTATGTTAAATTGAAATATTTATTTCATTTTCTCATAAAGAGAATAATTCTAGTTTGTTATATAAATATTTATATTTATATATGCATATATTCATTCACAATGAAAAATATATAAGAATATATATGTATATATAAATATATATTTATATTAACCTCCTTAGTAGCCTGCATGTCCCAAAAATCTCCTGAAATATTTTTGCTTCTATGGCACAAGGAGTGTAGAGATGATCTCAATCTTGTTGGGATCCACTTGAATTCCTTCACTTGAGATAAAGTTCCCTAGAAAAATCCATTGATTCATCATCATGAAAATTTCTCATGACTCAATGATAGGTTATGTTCTTTACACCTTTTCAAAACCTTTTCTAGATTGTTGAGTACATCTTCATAGGTATCTCCATAGGTAGTGAAGTCATCCATGTATATTTGCATGGAATCATGAGCATGGTATGAAAAGATACTTAGTACCACCCTCTAGAAAGTGGCTGGGGCATTAAATAGTCCAAAGAGAAGAACAAAATAGGAATAGGTACCCAAAGGGCATGCAAATATAGTCTTATCCCAGTCCTCTAGAGCTATCTTTATTTGATTATAGCCTCTAAATCCATCCAGGAAGGAGAAGTAATTTTTACCTGCTAAGGAATCAAGCACTTGGTCAATGAAAGGTAGGGGGAAGCATGATCTTTTCTAGTGGATGTGTTCAACTCCCTATAGTCCTTGACATACCCTATATTTTCCTCCTTTCTTAGGAACAATGACTAATGGTGACACCCATTGGCTATTAGAAATAGGATAAATAAAGCTTACATCAAGTAGCTTTTGCAACTCAATCTTAACTATTTCTCTTAAGGCAGGGTTCATTCTCCTTTGGGGTTGTCTAATTGGCTTGAAACCATCATTTATGTAGATCCTATGCATTCAAAGTTTTGGATAAGTCCCTTTCATGTCATGGTAGTCCCATGCAAAGGCTATTGTGCGTGCTTGCAACAGTGTTTAGGGAATTTTGTTCTTTAGTTAATCCATTATTGATGTCCTACATTTTACCTGACATGATTTCCCATGTTTTGGATTCTGATTATACAGATGAGAGATCAATTCCACTAATGTTAGGAACACATTTTTGTGGTAAAAGAGAATGGAACAATTAGGATACCTCTCCTAATGAATTTGCAAGTATAATGTTCTGTAGTGGATCATATAGACATGAAAGATAGTCTTGTTGTTGCAAGTCCCCACCACAGTTATAATGTTTTGTAGTGGATCCTATAGACATGAAAGATAGTCTTGTTGTTGCAAGTCCCCACCACAGTTATTTTGTATAATATGGTTAGTTAAGTCATCCTCATCTTAGGTTACTAATAGGGGGATATGTTCTATTTTCATGAGAGTTTGTAGGGAATAGTGGTATTCATCATCTAAGGTAGGCCATATAGTATGCTCTAGATTTTCATGAGGTTGGGTTAGTAGATAGAGAACCAATTTCTTGGTTATAGTCCCATTTGATATTACCATATTCTGAGACCTACAATGTATGAATGCATTAGTTGTAGCTAACCATGGTCTACCTAAAATAAGTGGATATCCTACAAGGTTGACCTTTGGCTACAAGACTATAAAATTTGTAGGATACTCCCATGAATCTAATGCAATGACAAAGTCCTCAATGATCCCCTCAGGTTTCACTATTTACCTATTTTCCAACTATAAAATAGTTGGCGTAGGTCTAAGGTTAGCTAGCTAAAGTAGCTACATTGTCTCTTTAGTCATGACATTGATTTTTGCACCTAAGTCAATTAAGGTGTTCTTTATAAGGGTCCCATTAATGTTAAAATCTACTATTGGACTTCCAGGGTCTATGTATTTAGGGACAATTATATTCCCTAAAATAATATTGACAAGGTTCCCTAGGACAAGAACTGTTTGAGGGTCTTTCCTCTTTCTCCCTAGTTTCTTAAGACAAAGGTATCTTATTGTCTTGGTATACATTGGGATATCCTTGATAGCTTGAATGAGGGGGATTTTGATATTGACATCCTTAAGTTGACCCAATAGGTCTATCTTAGCTTGGGTATGATATTTTTGAATGGCTAAACGATCAAGGAAAGGAGGCTCTAGACTTGAGGTGGTATGGTTTACCTGATTTGACCTAGGCTCTAGAGGTGAATTTTCTAAAGCTTCAACTATGGGTTCCTCATCCACCATCTTAATGATTTGAGGGGATGAAGGTCTAGTTACTATTTTTCTTGACCTGAGGTGGACATCACTCAGCTCTACCCCATAAGTGGAGTATTGTATAGCCTCTTTAGTATATACCTATTGGACAAGATTGTTATTGGGGTTAGGTGTAGGTTGGGTAGGTAATTGTGGTGCTCTTGGTGGCTAAGATGTTGGGTTTAATGGAGTGGACACGATGGCCTATTGTTGTAGCTAAGAAGGCAAAAAACACTGGTACACAAACAACAATATATGACTAAATAAACTACTAAAAATTGCATATAAATGACTAACTTTAGTCATGTGACTATTAGTGGTTTATTTGTAGTAATTTATAACACCAATAAATTTATGACTAAACAATTTTAGTAATTTATTTAGTCATTTATTTTAGTCATTAACTTGGTCATTGATTTGGTCATTGATTTAGTCATTTATTTAGTCATATATTTAGTCATTAATTTAGTCATATATTTAATCATTAATTTAGTCATTAATTTATTCATGCATTTAGTCATATATTTAATTGTTAATTTAGTCATGTATTTAGTCATTAATTTAGTCATATATTTAGTCATATATTTAATCATATATTTAGTCATATATTTAATCATATATTTAGTCATATATTTAATCATTAATTTAGTAATTACTTTAGTCATATATTTAGTCATTACAAATCAAATCTAACTTAATTAATCCTCACAAATTTATGCATATAAATTTCAAGTATCATAGATATTCAAATATTAAAAAACACCATAAAATGAACACTAAAATGCTTGAACAAATATGATTGATAAACACAAACTCAAACAAATTACAAATCAAGAGGAGCCACAACACATTATTTATGAGTGGAGAAAAAACCAGTATGAAAATTTACTTCATTAAGCCTCATTGGAAAATCAAAATCTCATTGGTTACATTCAATGTCTCAATGACACTGTACAACTTACAAACACTATATAAAAAAAATACTCCTATTTTCATATACTTATACTATTTTCCCCTTAACTATAGTCCTTTTGGAAGGGCAACTACCTCCTATAGAGGCTTGACCCATTTAATCCCCTTGAAAATCCATAGCTTTCTCACCACTAAATTGGTTTTGGCTCCTCCAAAATCTTACTCACTGGTATTCATAACCTTTCACTTCTCCAACTTGGAGTTGCAACCTGAAAAAATTAGGTTTCAAAATTTGCACATCAAAAACTCAGAAAATTCAAATAATATAGAGGATAAAATACAAAAAAAAAAATTCCTTTTCCAACTATGGCACCCTAAACTTAGGCCCTAGATATAGTGAATGTATCAAAATTAGATATAACATCCATCAAAAGCATATTTGGAAGTAGATTTTTATCAGATATTGTAGTTGCAAGTTCCACTAATTATAATAAAGATGAATAGTTTTACCTTTCTGCATCAACTAATGCAATTCTAATAACTTTTAGAGGATTGACAATGCTAGCCTTTATCATATCAACATACTCACCTACAAGTTGCAACACAGCATTAAACTTATTAATTAGACTCAACATCTAAGAAAGGAAAAGAAACTTCAAACATCATCAATTTAGTAAAAACATCATCAATTTCAAATATCAAAGTAGCCAATGCTTCACTCTCTACATCCTCTACTACAATCAAAAGAGGCCTTTGTTTATGTGATAAATGCAACAAGAAATTATATTATTTGTCAAAACTTATCACTATGTACTTATGAACTCAAGATCATTTAAATTGTCAAACTAATTGACATAACTACCTAATTTCTTTCTATCACATACACTTTGGGTATACAAGATCATTGAGAATCCCAATTATTGAACTAATAAATTCAGTAATGCACCAAAATTATATCTTAAGTAAAATGTAAATCAAATCAACATTACATGTCTCAGCTTATCAATTGATCTCAAAATGTATATACACCTTTTTGATATAGCTTAAGGACATCTACAATAGATATGCACAAAATTAATTTGGTGGAAAGACTTTAAAATCTTTCAAGTGAATACAATTTACAGGTGTAAAGCCAAATTCCACAACCATTGCCAACATCCTCCTTGCTTGTGCCAAAATGGGAGCTTTGAAACAAGATATGAATATCCATCAATGCATAGACAATACATCCCTATAAGAAATATTATACTCCCTCAATTAAATATTATTACATATTATTCTATTGGGGGCAATTTACTTTATCGGGGGGACTTTTGTTTAGAAAACCTAGATCACTAGCATATCAGCTCATGTGAGAGGTCAATAACCCACTATTAAGCCTACACATGGCACATGCATGCACAAAATAACAAAGAAAAATAAAGATCATGCATCACACAATAAGTATAAGACAAGAAAATGTCAAAAGAGCTGTGTTAGGACTAAAAAAAAAAAATCCCACATATTTGCATTAACATCTATTCATTTATCCCCTAGTCCTTACAAAATCTTACCATACTCAATTTCATGATCTAGACAAATTACTGAGGTTCATGTAAAAAATCCATTTTTGTAACCAAGATACTCAAATAATCACATTCATGAAATCCATTGAAGTCCTTTGATACCATCAAGCTAACAATACTTTGTCAGTGGAACTCCCATCCCTACCCCACCAATAGCCTGATAGGGGAAATTCATATCCTTACATTGGCGTAATATCCTTCCATCACCACAACTCTGGTGCATCGGTGAAATGAATGATGAAGCTCCCTCGATAGCCCGATATAATCATGGGGTATCAAAGTCTTAACACTTATTAGTGAAGTTGGGATGCATCGGGGTAACATTGTTTGATGTCTTACTAATAGACCAAAAGAAAAACACTTATCGGTATAGAAGGTGGGCATCGGTGGAAAACGAACCAAGGTCCCAACAATATAGTGATGAATGATTACTACTAGTTGATGTGGCATTAAAAGCATTGTCAGGATATTCAACATAAATTCTCTCCTCGATGACAAGACTGAAGTAGGTGGTATGTTAATGAGCCAACACAAAGGTGAATTGCACCACAAATTAATCATACAATTTTCATAAAGGCTATGCTAAGGGAAGTAGTAGAAAGGACAAAACTCAAAGATCTCACGCAATGAAGCCAGGAGAAGCAAAAGTTCATGTAAGTACTCCACTCTTAGCTATAAATTCAAGCATTTTTTCAGAGTTTGTGATGGAAGAAAATGTGGAAAAACCTAAGGAAAAGAAACAAAAAACTCAAAAGAGGAATTTAAACCAAGACTTGATAGATCAGTGTCTAGGGTCAGGTCCAAAACCCAGAAGAAGTGTTCAAGTAAGTAAATTGTTAGATAAGCATAGGGGTCTTGGGGATGTTTGGATGCCACATAGGGGCTATGAGATTTTTATGTATCACTATAGAAAATAATTCAGATTTCAACTAGTTTGTAACCCATGGAGATTGAACTTAGGAAGACTTGTGGTGCCAAATGTGTTCATCAGTGTAGAATTGGTGAAAGCTTTGGCTAGTTGGTATAATGCTAAGAAAAGAACTATCCAATCACCAAATGGTGCCGATATGCTTGTTATCTCCCAAGACTTAATCTCTAATGTATTTTAGTTAGAAGGTCCCCTGAACTTTCCATTCACCATTGGAGACTTTTTGACAGAATGCCATTGCATGGATACTAGTTACAAGAGATGGAAGCTAGCTTTGCACAGACCTAAGAATGAGCAAGGTCAACTTAGAAAAAATTTGAGCAATGAAAACCCTCCATTTCATATAGATTTTTTTGAAGAATACTTCCAATATACCTACTACTTAGCTAGTCAAGTCTTGGGAATTGAGGTTCCACCACTTATGTCTATTGCACCGATGGTTCTAGCAGCTGATATACAAATCAAAGATGCTAGGTCATTCAACTATGCAAACTATTTGGTGAATACTCTAAATCAAGGGCTTGAAATAATAAAAAACAATAGTGATTGCATAGATTTCAAACACTATTCCTTGTTAATGCATTTAATTTTATATGAGGGACATGCTAGAAATGTGTGGGGTAAAGAATTAAGAATCAAAGAAAAATAAATATGGAAACTTTAAACCCATACAGATGTGGACTGCACTGTGGGATAGTCGATGTGAGAGGTCTCACTATTTATATTTTGAAGAATACTTTGTTAAATTACTAATGAAGTTACTAGGCTATTCATATGATCACAATTTATCCCTAGAGGTGCAGAGATTTTTAAGACCAAAGGAAAATAGCCTTAGAGGCAAGGTGAACCATAATTGGGGAGACTAGTATGCCTTCTCTAATTGCACAGTAATAAGGGTTTATGGATTTGAAGGGGTTCTACATTGGCTACCCCGAGTGATTCCTAACAGAGTTGCTTATTTGGAAATAGTACGTAAATTAGCAAGGTCTAATACTAAACATCTCAAGAGTCATAATAAACAACCACTCTTTCCTAGCACTCTTTGTTTTGGAGATTTCACAGTATGTGCCATTGAAGGATATGAAGAAATTGATGCTAAATTAACTCATTACAACCTTCCTCTTGGGTATGAAAGAGAGAAATTTGATGCAGAGGGATTTATTCATCAAGCAAGATTAACTCAAAATTTGTCAAGGTATGAGCATTAGTTTTCACTTGATGATGTGATCAAGAACTGAGATGAAGCTTCCATTGGTGAGAGAATGGCTTCATATAATAAAGTTGTGTTTGCAGAGGAATGGAAGAGAAAGAATGTCCCATCATATAGAAAGCATTTGCTGATATACAAGATCCCTTGGCTAGGATTGAGCAGCTTATTGCTCATATGAATGAAATAGTAAAAGATGTTCCCTCATACGTTTTTAATACATCTCATATGAGTTACATAGGAATGGAGGCTAAGGATGTGGAGCCTTTGGATCACATACCCCCACAACCCACCCCTAATGTATGTTTCTCCATTGACAATAGTGAAGAGGAAGGAAGTGATGAGAGTGATGGAGAGGAGAAACCAGTGGAACAAATAAAGGCCCCTATGATTACACAATATGAGCCCCCTTGGGAAAAAATAAAGGTCCCTATGATTACACAATATGAGCCCCCTTAGGAACTTGTAAAATTTGAAACATCAAATGAGTTATTTGATGACATTAGGGTCAAGGATGGTCATGAATTCATTTCTGATAATGATTTTTTAAAAACTCCTGAGTTCAAATAATTTGTCTATGAGTATAAGGGGAAGAAAATAAAACAAAAGTAGCAAGACATTAGTCTTGAAAAGGAAGTTGATGCCTTAGAATAATTGAAAAAGGAAGTTGATAGGGAAATGCAATCCATTACTCTTGAAAGAGGTAGAAAATTACTTTAAGACGTTGGGGTACTACTTCTACTAGGATGGGACATGAGCTCAACAATTATGTTCAACAGTTTCAAAAAAAGAGGGGATACAACAATGAACTTATCAGAGGAAGCTAGTGATAAGATATATTCAAGGTCTAGATACAATCTAGATGAGGATGCCTTGCTTATTTGGTCACTATACCCTCATGAGAAGAGTCCAACAATGATTGACAATCCTAATCAAGTATTTGGACACCTTTTGGTCAAAAGAGTTGCGGACACTGATCCCTTAGAAACTATAGAGCTGAATGTCAACGTGGAAAAATTCACTAGAGCACAAATTGAAAAATTGGTCAAAGAGAATGACAAATTGCAAAAGCAATTATCACATCAAATGGAGAAGTCATGTTCCTCTTATGGTCTAGAATTGTATGCTCCATAGCTTGAAAAAGATAAGAGTGTTAGATGCATTAGTTGATGCAACCTATTGGAAAAAATCCCATTTGAAAGCCCAAGAAAAGTGTAAAACATTGGAAAAGGAGGTGAAAATCATTACGTACAATGCTATGTCTGAGATAATTAAAGAGAGGTTCAATAAGCTAATAAAGCAAGTTGATGATTATTGGGGCATATTTAAGCAAATAAAATCAACACTAGAGGAGAATGTCTGGTTACAAGGAAGAATGATTGATAAAAAGAAGGAACTTTTGGGTAAACAGATCCTGAAAGACCAAACACTACAAAGATATAATGACTTGGTGAGATCCCACAACCAATATCAAGAAAGACTCGAAGAATACCTTGGTTGTTTTAATTTGGTTCCTACACTCCATGATAATACATGGAATCTTCAAGAAAGAGATGATTGGAAAGCAAAATTTATAGAGTTTCTAACAATTGCATTGGAGGAGATCAACAATGAGGATATGGTCTTGCAGAATACTCATAAAAAAATTGAGAAATTCATGCACATAGAGTATGATATGAAGGTGGTCATATCCAATGCTGAAACTCATGTAGAATAGGGGTACATTGATCACCTCTCAGCTTTCAATTTATTTATAAATTGGGTAGTGGATAATTTGGGCACAATTGAGCAATAGTCAAAATTGGTCATTGGTAATGATGTGGACTCTATCATATAGTAAAATATTTGAACAAGTCTTAGATGACCACGGGCTTTTACTCAAAGATTAATGGACTGGTACACATGTTTATGATTATGTTAGTTTCTTAAATTAAGTTCAAAACCATGTTTTGTTATCAAGAGCCGTGTCTTTTGGTCTGAAGCTTTTTGCCTCTCATGTATATAAGAGAGACCAGGACCATAAGAAGGATATAGGAGAAGATAGTAGGCGAATAGGGATAGATAGACAATAGAAAGTTTCCATAATGTTTCCATTTCAAAATACTATGTTACAGATATAATTTTGAGGAAATCAATGAAAGATCTTTGATTCTGTGGCTTTATATTGGTATCAATTGTTTGTTGAAAATATTCAATTATCTGGTTGTCTCTAGTTTAGTATTTCCTTATTATTTAAACTGGTATATCAAGTATCTATTCAATTTATCAATGCACATTTGTTGTTTGATGGAGGAGCAACTATTTTCCTCAGACATGCAAAATTTGTCATGTTGCACTATATTTTCCAATTTTGTAAAACTTGACAAAATGACCTGAAACAACTTTTGATAGTTTGCAAATTTACAACTTTTTTGAAACTTTGTCTCTTTTACCCAATTGACTCTAAAATCATCCTAATTCATAGTGAATGGTCTCACAAGACCTAATTAACATAAAATGACCTCCTCAAATGCTAAAATGACCTACTAAGATGTAATGGCCTTCAAATTTGAAAATGGAAGCTTAGGTGCTCCTGCACCAACATGTATGCTAAATGTGGGATCATAGACAAGGCTCTTGAAGTGTTTGAAAAAAATACTCAAAGAAATGTGGTCACATGGACTACAATAATTGTAGGATATACACAAATTAGATTTTTTCAAAAGGATTTAGAAACTTTAAAGCAAATGCAATTTGCAGGTTTAATTGCAAATTGTAGGTTGTTCCAAAACAACCTATGGTGAATTTGGGATATGTTTTAGAAGTCATTAAAGGGTATCTAGAAATGGTTTTATATCTTGTCTATAGTGCTTGAGGATTGAAGGAATTGAGAGATTCAAGCCTATTTTTTGTGAAATTTTTCTAAGTGAGGTTGAATGGTGCTCTTGATTGCTATTAGGCTCCATGTTGGAGATGCCCATGCTAACAATAGAGACCTTTTTGGAAAATCAATATATGGATATTGAACCACCATGCTGGTCTACCAAGATTATGGGACCATTATCCAATCATCAAACAAACAAGATCAAATCACTTAAATGAAATATAACCTCGACCTATAACAAGTCAATGAAAGAATATAATAGAAAGGTGAAGGAAAAGGAAAATTTCTTGGCCTTCACATAAATTTGATGAACCAATTTTCCATTAACAAAACTAAAGAACTCAACCAAGGTAGGAAAGAATTAAAAATCCAATGGGGGTAAGGAACCAATGCTTTGGAAAAGGATTTAGCCAATCACATAACAAGTGGGAGCACATTGTACTAGATAAAACTTATGCAAAATAAGGTGGGGGAAGTCAGTTCCATTTTCTGTAATGTAGTAAGAGTCATACAGGTAATGCTATGTCAGGCTGGGGAACACTTCTTGGAGGTTCTAAACAATTTGCCTCTTTTTTATAAGACTGTGTTGGCAGTACCACCTAGATCACAGTTGTTTGGTGGGATTCCAAACCTAGACAATGAGATGTAGTTGTGGAAATCTCATAGAGAGAAACTACAATCTACCATGATGATTTTTCTAAGTGAATTTATATCAAAGTCTTGCTTAGCGTGGCTTGAGACATGTGGATATGATATTCTCTCTATAGATAGGCTTGGGGGAAAGCATTTTCTTGATCTTGTGAAAAGTGGGAAGGAACTTGCATAGAATGAGACATTGATTAGAGAAACATTGGACAGTCTGGATGCATTTGAAGGGAGCTTGGAGTGGCTAAAAATAATTTTTGGTTCAAATGTTTAGTTTCCATTCCAATTTGTGTGTGAGATTTTTTTGAAGCACTCAAAGAGACTGTGGGATGAAATTTTTGAAAGCTTGTTTGTTAGTAGGATGAAACAAATACCACCTGATGGATTTGCAAATCTATGTGAGAGAGTTAAGGTTGGTAAATTCCTTGAAGTTACATCTCTGGTAAGTTACAAAGATGTTGAAACCCATTTGCAAAAATTAATTTCTAGTAAGGGTTGGCTTGTTAGGAGAGGGGACCTAAAAAGTGTCAATTTACCTGGGTTGAGTTTTAGATTTATGATGACAAATGATGAAGATTGGTTTGGTCGCCTTAACACTTATTTTGGAACTAAGGTTAGTCAAATAAAAGATACCATAGATGAGGGGTCCAAGAATAGTTTGGAAGACCTCCTAAGTTTTCTTCATGCACATAAATCTCCTTCAAGGATAAATGATTTAGCACCTTATTTACAAGAGCAATGCTTCCATTTTATCTCAAAATCGATTGTTAAGATTGAAGAAAATATTGTAGATCTTTCATAAGCTCTCTATCAAGAAATGAAAAATGAGGGGATGCCAAAAACAATGAACAAGGAGACACTAGAACCAACAATTATAGTGGAAAGGGCACTTTTCTTTGGAAGGCTTTTTAGCTACTCTCCATTTTCATTCAACTTCCCTTTCACTAGTTCTTGGCTTGTCTTAGCTCTAGTTTTTCAAGAACAAAGCTTCAATTTGAGGGAACGGATCTTCGACTTTTAGATATTCCAGTATTGATTTTGATTTCCCTCTTCTAGACAGTTTTGGAAGACAAATACTAATGAGGGGGGTTGGTTTGAAGCCTAAATTGCAGGATAAAAATAACACCAAATTGAATAAATTGAGAAGAACTATATACAATCTTTGTATTAGAGCTCATAGCATGTGGATATTGTGGATAACTAAAGAGCTTTCAGGAATTCTTACAAGAGATCTAAGGGAGTATGATTCTTTATCCATGACAACTCCTTTGAAGGCTTGTATTCTCATTTGCATTGCATATTTTATTTGTTGTGGCTTATGAAGTTGGTTTCATTCCATGATTCATCTAATCAATGATCTCTTCTTGCAGTTTTCATGAGATTTCTTCTAGTTCTGATTTAAGTCATCATGGTTTATATTTGGATATATTAATAACCAAATGAGAATAAAGCATCTAGAGTAAAGAGCTACATTTGATTCTTTCAGTCACTTCAAACTCTTTATTTCCCAATAAATGGAAAATAATAACATGTGCCCTTTCAACCCTTCCAGTCGATATTAATCATGGAGATGTAATATGTAAGTATGCAGAAAAGTATCAAAGGGGAGCCAAAATGTTGAGATTTTCATAGGGCCTATGGATCAACTCTTGTTATTATATGAAAATATTGTTGTTTATTTTCTATTTATAATATCTATTGGCATCATTTGGGAACTCCTATTTTTGGGAATTCAGTAAGATTTCTCAAACAAAGTAGGATGACATCTATTGTACAATTGAACAATTAAATGGAATTTGAAGCATAATTTTATTTAATTTTTAATTTTATTCCTTAAGGAAGCCTCATAAAATGCCCTTTTTTGATTGTATATCAAACTACCTACTGCTTCTTTTCTTTTACTACTGCAAGTCACAAATTTAATGTTGTATGCTTGCTCCATCTCTTGTAGTTTTTTGTTCCATGATTTCGAGGCTTACCATTTATTATTCTATGATTTGTAGGGTTGGGAAGAAACTAAATTGAAACAAGAGCATGAGGGTGAAGGTCAACTACAGTTAAGGTTGGTAAATTCCTTGAAGCCATAGTTACATCTCTGGAAAGTTACAAAGATGTTGAAAACCAAATCATGATGATCAAAAAAGAAATCCCAATCTTCTAAGTACACTTGTCTTCATGTCGATGTTTTAAACAAGATTTGATTGAGCTTGAAACACCCATTCAACTCTATTTGGTTACAAAAAAAAATTTCCATATCATTTGAAACAAAACCCCTGAACTCCATCTACTTCATTTCTTGATAGAAATGGCTAGAAGACTTCACACACCAAGGGTTCTATTGGCCGAACGTGTCTTTTGGTTCCAGTGATGCATCGATGGTTCTATTTTTTAATTGGCATGAGGATCTTCTATCAGTGGGATGAAGTCTCATGTTCCCATGATGGTCTGATGTGGATGTCATCGGTGGAATAGTTCTAATTTTTCATCAACGTGAGGATCTTCTATTGACAGGATGAGGTCTCCTGTTCCCGCAATGGTTCGATAGGGATGTCTCCATCGAGAAATACCCATCAAACCATCACAAGAACAAGAGACGTCATCCTACCAATAGAAGATCCTCATGTCGATGAAAAAATAGAACCATCAACGCATTGCTAGAACTAGAAGACAAATATGGCCGATAGACAGATAAGGTGGGGGCAGTCAGTTCCATTTTTTGTAATGTGGTAAGATTCATACAGGTAATGCTATGTCAGGATGGGGAACTCTTCTTGGAGGTTCTAAATGATTTGCCTCTTTTTTATAAGACTTTGTTGGTAGTTCCACTTGAATCACAGTTGTTTGGTGGGATTGCAAACCTAGACAATGAGGTGCAGTTGTGGAAATATCATAGAGAGAAGCTACAAGCTACCATGATGATTTTTTTGAGTGAATTTATATCAGAGTCTTGTTTAGCGTGGCTTAAGACATGTGTAAATGATATTCACTCTATAGATAGACTTGGGGAAAGTATTTGCTTGATCTTGTGAAAGGTGGTAAGGAACTTGCAAAGAATGAGACATTATCAAAGAGACATTGGACAACCTAGATGCATTTGAAGGGAGCTTGGAGTGGCTAAAAATGGTTTTTGGTTCAAATGTTGAGTTTCCATGCCAATGCGTGTATGAGATTGTTTTGAAGCACTCAAAGAGTTTGTTGGATGAAATTTTTGAAATCCTGTTTGTAAGTAGGATGAAAAAAATAATAGTTGATGAATTTGCAGATCTGTGTGAGAGAGTTAAGATTGGTAAATGCCTTGAAGCCATAGTTAAATCTCTGGAAATTTACGAAGATGTTGAAACCCATTTTCACAAATTAACTACTAGTGAGGGCTGGCTTGTCAAGAGAAGGGACCTAAAAAGTGTCAATTTACCTGGGTTGAGTTTTATATTTATGATGACAAATGATGAAGACTAGTTTGGTTTCCTTATTGCTTATTTTGGAACTAAGGTTAGTCAAATACAAGATACCATAGATGAGGGGTCCAATAATATTCTGGAAGACCTCCTAAGTTCTCTTCATGCACATAAATCTCCTTCAAGGATAAATGATTTAGCACCTTATTTGCAAGAGCAATGCTTCCACTTTATCTCAACATTGATTGTTGAGATTGAAGAACATCTTGCACATCTTTTAGAAGCTCTCAATCAAGAAATGAAAAATGAGGAGATGCCAAAAAAAAATGAACAAGGAGACACTAGAACCGATGGTTATAGTGGAAAGGGCACTTTTCTTAGGAAGGCTTTTAGTTGCTCTCAATTTTCATTCAACTTCCCTTCCACTAGTTCTTGGTTTGTCTCAACTCTAGTTTTTCAAGAAAAAAGCCTTAGTTTGAGGGAAAGGATCTTTGACTTTTAGATATTCTAGTACTAATTTTTGATTACCCTCTTCTAGACAGTTTTGGAAGAAAAATACTAATGAGAGGGGTTGGTTTGAAGCCTAAATCACAGGATAAAAATATTAGCACCAAATTGAATAAACTAAGAAGTGTTGATGTTATTAGTAGCGTCGGGCTACTTCTTCCAGGTCTGCACGATTGAAGATAATTCAAATGCTAGCCAAATAGCTATTTGAATTGCGATTATTATATTCGATGAAGGAACACTTCATTCTATACCTTGCTCTTGGCCGACTTGAGATGATTTGAAGAGTCACATCTTTTGAAGACATTAATTACTTGTTGTTGTATTTAAGAGTAGGTGCGATCTTCTAAGAGGTTGACCTCTTACTTGTTAAAAACACACCTCTTGGATGATGCCAAAATGTTGTTGTGAAAAGGCACGTCCTCCTCCTTCACATCATATATATTTCCACCTGTTGCATACCATTCGATTATCCATTTTTTTCATACACATTCATTCATTGATATCAAGTGTGGATCATCTCAAGAGCAGATCCAGATTTATAGAAGGCTGAGATTATGATCTACAGATCGCATCACTAAGATTTTGTAATTGCATCATTGTGTGGTGCTTTCTCTTTGGCCTTCATATCGGCCATCATTGTAAAGGGAACATCCTTGAGAATTAATATATAAGAGATATATTGTTGCTGGGTTTTTCTCCCTTAAGAGGAGGGTTTTCCTAGGGTATCTACTATGTTATTGTGTTTGATTTTGAATTAATTTTCTATGCTATTAATTTGATCATAAAACTAACATGGTATTAGAGCCAGTTTGAAGAAGATCATGATTAGATTTATTATTATAGCAATACTCTTTCCTATTTCTCATTTTGTCTATCTCCATCTCTTCATCAAGATGGTGAACCATCTTAAGATTGAGGATAGACTTGAAGGAGAATCAAACTTCACTTCATGGAGATTTAGAATTCTACTCACTTTGGAGGAAAATGAATAGGTTGATTTCGTGGAGACCAAAGTTCCCGAACCTATGGATGAGGAAGAGAAAGTTCAATGGAGGAAGAAAGATATGAAGGAAAAGAAGATTTTAGTTGATTCCATGAAGGATCATATCGTTCCTATTATCTCCAAGTTGAAGATGACAAGAGACATGTTCAAAACCTTGGAGAAGATGTACGAAATCAACAACACCAGCTGAGCTCTTGTACTAAAGCGACAACTACATCATGTGAAGATGGTGAAAGGAGAAACAATTATTGCTTACTTCATGAAGATTTCAGAGTTGAGAGATCAACTCTCTACAGTTGGTCATGTGATAGATGACAAGGAATTGACCATGCTTTCTCTTAATGGTCTTCCTACATTCAAGGAATCAGTGCAAGATCGAAGCTTCCCAAGTTTGATCGATTGAGGGAAGACTACATTCAAGAGGAGTCTAGATTGGCTAGTAGAGGAATTGGTCAAAGCTCTACCAATGAATTAATTCATGTTCTCACCTCTCAATCATCAAAGAAGAAAGGAAAGAATGGGAAGAAAGGTTAGTTCAAAAGGAATAGAGATAATGGAGCTAATAGTGCTCTCGCATTCAAGAAGAAGAGGTACCTCTCCAAAGTTCAATGCTTTAGATGTGACAAGTATGGTCACTTTGCTAAGCATTGTCCATCCAGGCCTAAGTAGCAAGAAACCATTGCAGATGTTGATGATGTCTCCCCGCAGAAGGATTCATGTGAGTACTTATTCTATTTGGCATTGTCAAGCAATGTTTCTACTGACACCAACACTTGGTTGATTGATAGTGGTGCATCGTGCCACATTAGTAGATTCTAGGAGCATCTAACAAATTTGGTGGAGAGAGATTCTAGTGAACAAGTTATTATTGGAGATGATGCTATTTACTCGGTGAAAGGAATGAGGACCTCCACTCTCCACTTGGATTCCAACATTACCGTTCAGTTTTGCGATGTTCTATATGTTATAGGCATCAAGCAAAACCTTGTTTCCATTTCAGCCTTGGAAGACAAGGGTTACCAAGTTGCATTCTGTAAGGGAAAATTTCTTGTGTGGACGAAGAAATCCAACTTCAAAACTACTCGGGTGATTGGAGTTAGACATGAGAGTCTCTATAGGCTACGTACCCATCCAATTTAGGCTTTAGTACATGATTCTTCAAGCTTGTGTGATCTTTGGCATTGAAGATTGGCTCACCTTCACTTTCGAGCTCTACCTATCATGGAGAAGATGGTCGCAGGACTTCCAAAGTTCAACCAGGAGCATGAAGGTATTTGTAGAGGCTATGCTATGGGTAAGAATAATAAAGGTCCATTTCATAGTAGAGAAAGTAAATCAAGATGTATTCTAGATCTCATTCATTATGATTTATGTGGTCCAATGTCTGTTGCTTCTTTGAGTGGTTTCTTGTATTACATTTTGTTTATTGATGAATACTCTAGAAAGACTTAGATTTATTTCTTGAAATCTAGGGAAGTATTAGAAAGGTTCAAGGTATTCAAAGCTCAGGTGGATAATTTTTTTGAGAAGAAGATCAAAGTTCTAAGATCCAATAACGGAGGAGAGTATACCTCCAACAACTTTTAGAACTATTGAATTCAAGTTGGGATTAAGAGGGAATTCAATGTTCCTTATAATCCTCAACAGAACAGTGTTGTTGAAAGGAAGAACAGATCGATTGTGAAAGTAGCTAAAGCCATGATTCATGACCAAGATTTGCAAACCTTCCTTTGGGAAAAAGCATCAAGGACAATAGTCTATGTTCATAATAGAAGTCTGCACCGAATCTTGGAGAACATGACTCTTGAAGAAGCCTTTACTGGGAAGAAGCCAGAAGTGAGTCATTTAAGGATCTTTGGATTTCCAATGTATATTCATGTACCAAAGGAAAAGATGACAAAGTTGGAGCCTTCTGGAAAGAAGGGGATATTTGTAGGTTACAATGAAACATCAAAAGCCTATAGGATCTACATCCTAGGTCATAAGTTGATTGAGATCAATAGAGATGTCACATTTGAGGAAGATGTTGCATTCAGAAGATCCAAGGGCACTCACATGGAGATTGATAATGAAGAGTCTCCTTAGGATATGGAAGTTGACTATGCTCCTAAGATTCTGAGGGAGACTTCAGAACCAAAAGAAGATAATGATCCAGTTGAGCCCTTGGAACCTATTGATGGGCCTACCAATATTGTGACTAGGAGAAAAATACCTCTTTGGGCTAGGCAAACAATCCAAGAGGCAGAAAGGTTTGCAGCTCCAAGAGGAACCTTTAGAGAAAGCAAGAGACCTCACAAGTTCTCTAGTTATGTTGCTTTGATGAGTTAGATTATTGAGTTTGAGCCTTCTAGTGTTGAGGAAGCTTCTAGTCAAAAAGTTTGGAAATACACAATTGCAGAGGAGTATCAGTCAATTCTCAAGAATGATGTTTGGGACATCATTCCTAGACCCAAAGGAAAATCTGTGGTATCTTCAAAATGGCTCTTCAAGATCAAGCATGCGGTTGATGAGAGCATTGAGAAGCACAAGGCAATATTCATGTCTAGAGGGTTCTCACAAAAATAGGGAGTTGACTATGAAGAAACATTTGCTCTAGATGCTCGTTATACTTCTGTCAGAACCATTATTTCCATTGCTACATCTAGAGGATGGAAGATTCATCAGATGGAAATGAAGATAGCTTTTCTAAATGGTGTGATTGAGGAAGAAGTTTATTTCGAGAAACCTAATGGATTTGAGGTACATGGAAAGGAGTCTAATGTTTGCAAGTTGAAGAAGGACTTGTATGGTCTTAAGTAGGCTCCTTGTGCATGGTATGAAAGGATTGATTGTTACTTCTCAACCTTGGGCTTCTCTAAGAATGATGTTGACTCAAATATGTACTTTAAGCTAATTGATGGTGAATCATTGATTTTGGTTTTGTATCTTGATGATTTGATTCTTACTGGAGAAGATCACCTCATTCTCAAATGTAAGAAGGAGTTGGCTTCTGATTTTGAAATGAAGGACCTTGGGCTCATGCATTACTTCCTTGGTTTAGAAGTTTGGCAGAAGCCAGATGATATGATTCTAAGTCAAGGGAAGTACACCATTGACATACTTAATAGGTTGGCATGATGGATTGCAAATCCATGTCTACACCTATGGAGACCAACCTACATAAGTTGAAGGAGGTTGCAGCTAGTTTAGATCTTGTGGATCCCATGATGTATAGGAAGTTGATTGGGTCATTGATGTATCTAGTCAGCACTAGACCAGATATATGCTATGCAGTGAGTGCACTTAGTTAGTTCATGTGTGAACCAAGGCAGGTACATCTTGTTGCAGCAAAACATATCCTAAGATACTTGTGTGGCATAGTTGGATATGGGTTGAGATATTCTTCAGATGTGAACTTGGAACTACATGGTTATACTGATTTTGATTGGGTAGGGAGTGTTGTTGATCAGAAGAGCACCTCTGGATATTGCTTTAGTTTGGGATATGCTATGATTTCCTAGTGCAATAGGAAGCAGTCATCTGTAGCATTGAGTACAACAAAGGGAGAGTATATTATGGCTTGTGTGGCAGCTCGAGAAGTAGTGTGGCTTCGTAAGCTCCTTCTAGGATTGTTTGGACAACCAATGGTGCCTACTATCATTCATTGTGATAACCAAAGTTGTGTGAAGCTTTCTGTCAATCCTATGTTCCATGACAGAACCAAGCATGTTGAGATCAAATACCATTATATTAGAGATATGGTATTAAGCAAAGCTATACAGTTGAGGTATTTCAGTACGGATGAGAAGACAACAAACATTCTCACCAAGCCTCTCTCCAGGATAAAGTTTGTGTAATTTTGAGATAAGCTTGGTATGGTGGATAATACAACCTTAACTAAGGAGTCTCAGTATTAGTGATCCTCTTTAATGAGTTCTTCTCTATGAGAGAAGTTTGAGGTGAAATACCTTGTTAATGCATTCTTCTCTACAAGAGAACTTTGAGGTGAAAGTCCTTGTTCCACCCTCTGGGAGAGCCATGGTAGATGTCATGTGTGTGACTCCATGAAAACATCACCTGAGAGAGTCTATGATGATTTTCTTGTACTTGTGTTTCACCCTTTGGGAGAGCCATGGTGAAAGTCATGTTGAGGTGACAACATCACACAAGTGATGAACACTTGTACATACCATACACGGTTGTAGCCATTATGGTTGATATCATGTTGAGGTGATATCTGATATCATCATGAGGTGATATCTCTCTTTTCCACATATGGTTGTAGCCATTGTGGTAGTCATCATGATGAGGTGATATGTCTTGTGAAGTTGGAAGTATCATCCCTAGCTAAGAGGGAGTGTTGATGTTATTAGCAGCATCAAACTACTTCTTCCAAGCCTGCACGATTGAAGACAATTCAAATGCTAGCCTAACGGCTATTTGAATTTTGATTATTATATTAAATTAGGGAACATTTCATTCTATACCTTGCTCTTGGTCGACTTGAGATGATTTGAAGAGTCACGTCTTTTGAAGACATTTAATATTTGTTATTTTATTTAAGAGGTGTGATCTTCTGAGAGGCCGACCTCTTGTTAAATAAATGCCTCTTGGATGAGGGTGACATGTTATGAAAAGGAACGTCCTCCTCCTTCACATCATATATATCTCCACCTATTGCATTCCATTCGATCATCCATTTTTTTTCATACACATTCATTCATTGATATCAAGTGCGAATCATCTCAAGAGTAGATCAAGATTTATAAAAGGATGAGATTATGATCTACAGATCGCATCACTAATATTTTGTAATTGCATCAGTGTGTGGTGCTTTCTCTTTTCCCATCATATCGGCCATCATTGTAAAGGAAACATCCTTGAGAATTAATATATAAGAGATATATTGTTGCTGGGTTTTTCTACCTCAAGAGGAGGGTTTTCCCAGGGTATATGTTGTGTTATTGTGTTTGATTTTGAATTAATTTTGTGTACTATTAATTTGATCATAAAACTAACAAGAAGAACTATGCACAATCTTTGTATCGGAGCTCATAACATGTGGATATCGTGGATAATTGAAGATCTTTTAGGAATTCTCACAAGAGATCTAAGGGAGGATGATTCTTTATCCATGACAACTCCTTTGAAGGCCTATATTCTCATTTGCATTGCATATTTTGTTTGTTATGGCTTATGGAGTTGGTTTCATTTCCATGATTCATCTAATCACTGATCTCTTCTTGCAGTTTTCATGAGATTTCTTCTAGTTATGATTTAAGTCATCATGGTTTATATCTCGATATATTAATAACCGAATGAGAATAAAGCATCTAGAGTAAATAGCTACATTTGATTCTTTCAGTCACTTCAAACTCTTTATTTCCCAATAAATGGAAAAGACTAACATGTTCCCTTTCAACCCTTCCAGTCCATATTAATCATGGAGATGTAATCTGTAAGTATGCAGAAAAGAATCAAAGGGGAGCCAAAAAGTTAGAGATTTTCATAGGGCCTATGAATCAGCTGTTGTTGTTTTTATATGAAAATATTGTTGTTTGTTTTATATTTATAATATCTATTGGCATAATTTGGGAACTCCTATTTTTGGGAATTCATTAAGAGTTCTCAAACAAAGTAGGATGACATCTACTTACAACTAAACATTTAAATGGAATTTGAAGGATGATTTTATTTAATTTTTAATTTGCTTCCTTAAGGTAGCCTCATAAAATTCCCTTTTTTGATTGTATATCAAACTTCCTACTACTTTTATTTTACTGTTGCGAGTCACAATTTTAATATTTTATGCTTGCTTTGTCTCTTGTAGTTTTTTGTTCCATGATTTCAAGGCTTACCATTTATTAGTCTATAATTTGGGTTGGGAAGAAACTGAATTGAAACAAGAGCATGAGGGTGGAGGTCAACTAGCGTCAAGGTCGGTAAATGCCTTGGAGCCATAGTTACATCTCTGGAAATTTACAAAGATGTTGAAACCCATTTGCACAAATTAACTACTAGTGAGGGTTGTCTTATCAAGAGGGGGGACCTAAAAAGTGTCAATTTACCTTGGTTGATTTTTAGATTTATGATGACAAATGATGAAGACTGGTTTGGTCGCCTGAATGCTTATTTTGGAACTGAGGTTAGTCAAATAAAATATTTCATAGATGAGGGGTCCAAGAATATTCTGGAAGACCTCCTAAGTTATCTTCATGCACATAAATCTCCATCAAGGATAAATGATTTAGCACCTTATTTGCAAGAGAAATGCTTCCATTTTATCTCAACATTGATTGTTGAGCTTGAAGAATATTTTTCACATCTTTTAGAAGCTTTCTATCAAGAAATGCAAAATGAGGAGATGCCACAAAAATGAACAAGGAGACACTAGAACTGACAGTTTTAGTGGAAAGGGCACTTTTCTTAGGAAGGCTTTTAGTTGCTCTTAGTTTTCATTCAACTTCTCTTCCACTAGTTCTTGGCTTGTCTCAGCTCTGGTTTGTCGAGAACAAAGCTTCAGTTTGAGGGAAAGGATCTTCGACTTTCAAATATTCTAGTACTGATTTTGATTACCCTCTTCTAGACAGTTTTGGAAGAGAAATACTAATGAGAGGGGTTGGTTTGAAGCCTAAATCACATGATAAAAATAATAGCACCAAATTGAATAAACTCTGAAGAACTATGCACAACCTTTGTATAAGAGCTCATAGCATGTGGATACTATGGATAACTGAATAGCTTTTAGGAATTCTCACAAGAGATCTAAGAGAGGATGATTCTTTATCCATGACAACTCCTTTGAAGGCCTGTATTATCATATGCATTGCATATTTTGTTTGTTGTGGCTTATGGAGTTGGTTTCATTTCCATGATTCATCTAATCATTGATCTCTTCTTGTAGTTTTCATGAGATTTCTTCTAGTTATGATTTAAGTCATCATGGTTTATATCTCAATATATTAATAACTGAATGAGAATAAAGCATCTAGAGTAAAGAGCTACATTTGATTCTTTCAGTCACTTCAAACTCTTTATTTCCCAATAAATGGAAAATACTAACATGTTCCCTTTCAACCCTTCTAGTCCATATTAATCATGGAGATGTAATATGTAAGTGTTCAGAAAAGAATCAAAGGGGAGCCAAAAAATTAGAGATTTTCATAGGGCCTATGAATCAGCTCATGTTATTTTTATATGAAAATATTATTGTTTGTTTTCTATTTATAATATCTATTGGCATCATTTGTGAACTCCTATTTTTGGGAATTCAGTAAGAGTTCCCAAACAAAGTAGGATGACATCTACTATACGACTAAACTACTATTCCACTGCACTGTAAACGTTAAACCCCTACCATCCCTGCACTCCTTTAATTGTACTCTACATGGTTGATAGAAGAGCCACTTTTCACTTTATTATTGTTCATCCTTTTTCTTTATGTGCTACTATGTTTTTTACACTCAACTTTAAAAGTGATTTACATGCCCCCTCAAAAAGTTGAAGCTAATTTTAAGAGTTTAAATTCTAAATTTTGTATAGATAACTCAATCTACATGTCCCTTAATATCATATTTATAGATAAAAGTAAGTTCTCATGTGAACTATGCAATATGATAGTGGAAAATTTGAAAAGAAAAGATAACATTTAATGTCTCATAACCGAAAAGAAAAGAATAAACAAACCTTGATTCCAAGTCCTCTATATAAATACTTAACTTTTGCAACAAAAGATGGATCTGCTTTTCCATAATTAGCCTAAAAAAGAACATAATCACTGTTAGTCAACAAGCAGCTAGTAAAATTCTTAAAAAGAATGGATCATATGGATCATATGGCCTAACCGTGTACAGATTTGAAAAGTAAAATTAACTGAAACCATGGAAAGTGACTTACCACAAGATTCTGCACAAATCGTGTCCAATGTAGAAAAATGGGCAGAGGTTGCAATCCAAAATCAAGCATCACTTTACTTCTCCATTTTTGTGAGCTACCTTGAAAATAAGGTTTCGACTAACTGCTCCATTTTGGCAGGCTGCATTGAAAATAAGGTTTTCGCCAAGGTTTTAGAGTATGTTTATTAAAACGAAAATTATGCTTATAAACAAAATTTGTTCCTTTTTCCTCCTAGATTATTTGGTTGCTTATTCTTATCTTTTGTTTTTTCTCTTCCTTTTGCTTATTTTTTTGTTTTTCAAGGTTTTTGGGTTTTAGTTTTTTAGGTTTCTCTTATGGTTTTTGTTAATTTTTATAATTTGGTGGTTTTGCATCAATTTAGAAGAAACTTTGATGTTCATATGATGACACCACAAAACAAAATATTTATTCCACAAAAAATATTTATTAATAATTTTATTTGTAATATTTTATTATTAATTATGGCGAACTACGATTGAAAATAAGGTCTTGATGAAGGTTTTAGAGTATGTTTATTAAAATGAAAATCATGGCCAAGATTTTAATAATGAGCACATTTATTTAGTCATTTTTGTTTGTCTGATATTAGTCATTTTTATTTTTCTGATATTAGTCATTTATTTTCCAAATACTACTAGTGTTAGTTACGTGACTAAAATTTTAAGTCACGTAGTCATTTATTTTCCAAATTCTACTAGTGAAAGGTTGTTGGTAATTCACATTTTGGTGCTACCGCTACTGGCCCTTTTTCCATTATGGCTACCACTAATTTTGTTGTACTAGCCATTGAGGGTTATAATTGGCACCTTGGAAATTTTGTTGTGGCCATACATTTGGATGCTACTAGTTCCAATTTTGCTGAGGTTTTTTCCATTTGTTTTAGTTATTTGGCGAGGGCTGAGAATTCCAACCAGAGAAATTATGATTACTAATTGGAAAGGATGTATTGAAATTTAGTAGGTCTTGTGGCATACATTGTCTTGGTTTCCATGACCTTATTTGAACAATATAAAATAGCTATCCGTCCTCTCCTTCTAGTGGTTGAAAATTCGGTTTCTCTTATTTGTCTTTTGTAATACTTTCCACCATTTTGCACTTGCAGTTTTCTTTCCTTTGTCTACAAATGGGGTCGTATTCAGTAAGCATTGCTTCAACCTCCTCCTGCTTCTTCTTTATATGTAGAGTGTCCAAATGATTAGCTAGATTACTTATGATATCCTCCTTCATGTTAAACAAGAGGTTACTTAGCTCCACTCTTGAAACCCCATTAGATGTCTTGCCAATGGTGGATGTTCTTTCCCCTCTTGACCTTTTAGTAAAGGTCCTTGACTAATTTCTATAGACCTTAAAAATATCTTCAAAGGGTAATTGAGACACATCCCTTGCCCCAATAAGATTGAGGGCATCCATGCAATATTCATTAACTCATCTTAAGAACACAAGATTCAAGGATTCACATGAGAGACAATTATATGGGTTTTTATTCAAGTAGACAATTCTATGGGTTTTTATTCAAGTAGAATTGGAACCTTTCTACATAATCCTTTGATGGTTCATCCTCCTGCTGAGTCATTCTAAAAATATCATCTCTTCTCCTATCAACTCCTCTGTAATAGTCTTGGTATTTCTCCAAGAATTTTGTTTTCATGGTGTTCCAATCTGGAACAACATCTCTAACTAGTCCCATAAATCATATCATGGAAGATCCTTCAAAGTTGCAAGAAAATAGCTTGAGCCTATGAGAATTGGTTGTATCATCATATCTCCTACACATGACATCAAAATAAAAAAAGAATGTGTTTGGATCTTCAGTTACCAAACCATATAAGACTGATAATGTTCAAGGAGGTATATTCTTCAGCAGAATAGCCCTTTCTTAGTTGGTAATTGGAAATTCAAAGGTCACATGTGTTGGTAGATCATCCACTACTACATCCACCATTGTTTGGAAGGTCCCCTCCATGTTTGTGGTAGATGTTGGTGAAAGGGAAGATTATTCTTTAGTAGTACCCTCACTCTGATAAATGTTTTCACCAATATTTTCTCTAGCTTGTTGGTTTGAGGGGAGAAATATTCCCAAAGCATCTCTCTGACTCCACATACACTAGGTATGAATTTGTATATCAATGAATCCTACATAATGTTAGTGAAATGCTTTGGTATTTGAAGAGATAAAACCTAATTATCCTAATGCTCAAAGCAAATGCTAAACTAGGAAAACTTGGAAATAACAAAAACTAATCTTTGAAAGTAGCGGCATCCCTAGAAACAATGCCAAAAATGTAGAGTCCCTATTAGTGTCTAGTAAACTTGGTGGTAATCACACAATTTAGAGGGAAAACCTAGTTGAACAATCCACTTAAACCTTTGGAAATACCTTCATTGAATTATCGACCAGGGCTAGTAAGCTTATGGTGGTACTAGCACTATATGTGCTTTCAAAGACTTAATATTACCTAATTCATCCTATTATAGATGCTACACTTGCTGGAAAATCATTAAAGTGCAAAAAAGTAAAGAAATTAAAGCTAGCACTATTGCTACAAGTACTTTCAATATAAGACTGTAGCTAATTACTGTCAAGAAATGAATGTTGAGAATTAATTGAAACTCATGTTAACTAAACTTACACTACACTTCGGACTACAACACACTCAGGCAATTACAGTATAATTGAGAAACACAAATTATTCATGAATCCATTAATGATTGTAACACAAATAATCTATTTAATACAACTTTGATTTATGAAGTAACTACTAAAACAACAATGAAATAACAGGAAATGGAGTGAAGGATAGTTACCTTGAGTGGCCCTTGCTCAAGTGGTTTTCTTCACTAATCTAAACCAAATCTAACTTCTTAGATTAATGCAATCATGATAACTCAAACCATTCATTGCACAATTCCAAAAGATCACATAAGATTCTATTGAAATATCTTATTCATTGAAAAACCATGATTGAATAATAGACATTGTTTGCATCAAGAATAAAAAATAATTGAAAATTATCTAGCAACTATATTTGCTCTGGAACCAAAAACCAACTAATTGACTAACTCTAACCTCAACCACCGAGCTATACATATAGGCACGAGGAAGTTTATTGAAACAAGACTCTAAAATTAAACCATTAATCACCACTCCCTAGATATCAAAGCATGATAATGACTCAGTAATCTAAATTGCAATTGAAAAGGAGGAAGACTCCAAATAGGATTGTGACTCTATTGCAACAGAATTGGCACATTGAATGCTCAAATTAGTTATGTTAGAATCCCAATTGTAACAGGGTTCTTCTCCACTAGTGTCTTTCTTGGACATCATAATGATGTATGACCATCTCCATTAAGTACCTCCATGTTGTATTTTCCATGCTACATTCATTTTGGAACCTCCCCTATTTTGTTTTCTAGGAACTCCTTTAGCTACAGGTTGCACCTTGCAGTTTTTGTGAGCTAAAATCCACCTCGTTTAGCTGCAAGAGTTAGTTGAAAAAACATGCACACAATACTACCAACCATCGATAAGCACATATATCAATCACATTTCATACATATCCACACATAAATTATGCATTAACCATCACATAATAATCATATTTCCATATACTTTAAACTAGGTTCAAGGTTGCATAATAAGTATAAAAAGATAGCATATATAGTTTAAGAACATGTATAGGATAAATGTTTGGTAATGTCTATGAACTTGCATAAAAACATAAAAAACATAAGAAAACTAACTAATGTCTAGGCTCATCACATACTACTTTGGTATAGAGAAAAGAATTATTGTACTACAAGAACTTATAATAGCAAAAAATATATCACATTGTAAAAATTTACATTTGATCCTTCAAATCTCATGCCATTGCAAAGAATATAAATAAAAAATAAGTATTATCCACATGTCTCAAATATCTTGACAATCCCTAGCACTCTATCTCCATGAATTTCATGTTAGGCCTTCCTATGAAAAAATATGGCTGAAATATTCTTAAAGATGGCCGTTATGGTAGCTTAAAAGGAGCGGGTTCTTACAAAAGATGCTACTAATATTTTATTTGAGAATTTTGGGCTCATTTTATCCTACCCTAAAATATCATTATAATAGGGATAGTAGGTTCCTCAACAATTTATAATCACTACTATCAGTCATGATGGACATCTGGTTGATGAAGTTTATTGTATTTCACCCCTCAAGAAAATAAATAGATTGAGGCATTAAATGGAATGATTATTCACATTCTAAAAATGTATCATTAAAATCACCCACACACGTAGGATTCCCAAGAGTTTATCCTATGTCCAACATAGTTACAATTGTGCATTATATAGGTTCACAAGATATAGTCCATTTAAATTTTGTCTTGGGTACCAACCATTGACATTCTTTAATTTATCTTTGCAAGTCATGTTGGATGAGACATCTCCAAAGTCTAATAAGGAGGTGTATGAGTCATCTAAGTTTTTTGAGAAGATCTATTAAAACTAGTAGTAGGTTGATGAGCTAATATAACATATGAAAGAAATGTACAAAGAATGACAAGACCAACATTGTACATCTCACTAGTTTTAGGTTGGTGACAAAGTTTCCAAGATTCATCTTAAGAAAGAGTGGCTTCAAGGGCCATCAGGTAAATTCTCACCCCTTTGATCATATGGACCCTACATCACCCTCAAATAAATCATTAAAAAATCTATTGAGCTTAATTAGCCCTCTTTTATCATAGTGCATCTAATTTTTAGTGCAATGTTGTTACATCCATATTTCCCACCATTATTGGAAACCTTAGATGTTGTTGAACACCTTCATAGTGCATGACTAAATCTAGAAACTATTATTCCACTAAACATATATCAAGTCACTAATGTTTTTTTCAAGACACTAAAATCAAAATATTCCTCTCTACTATGTAGTGTAGGTGGTACAATTTACTTATGAAATAAAATGGTTAGCTATGAACTACTTGCCAAAAATATTCCTCATATTTTATAAAATCTTTGAGAAATGGGGGGCATTTCTTCTCAAGGGGGAGTGCCTAGTTCAAGTAACATTCAGGTTCACTATCTATTAAAATTGTTTAACCATATCTTAGAAAAAAAATGATATTTATATGTTTTTGAAATTTGAAATTTTAGAGGCCTTCAAAGTTGAAATGGCTCTTGAAAGTATCAATTTTTTTTAGAAGAATATTTGAGGGATGAAATCTAAGTAACTAAACTTGTTATCTTGGAGACCTTTCTAACGCATTCAACTAGTTCAATTTTGGCCCAATGGGCTAGGAGTATGATCCTCCTAAGGTGACATACCAAAATGAAATTGTAAAATCCACCCCTCAGGCACTACAATTTTTTTTTAAACAATGCAAAAATACCAACTTAACCAACCAAACATATTCCCTGTAAATTAGAAGAGTTAATTCCAATAGCTCTATGTTCACCATGGTGGCAAAAAACATCAATCACCACTACTTATATGCTTTCACTCAAACCTATGGTAAGGTCCCAAGGACAAGGTCTTTCCTAGACCTACAACGTAAGCCTCAAGGATTCATGATGAACCTCCCTACGTATCCCATCGTGGGAATCAAAGGCTTCATAGTTTTCCCCACAATGACAATGTTAGAGGGAGTCCAGTCTCTCCTCTTACATGAGATCTTTGATCTCACTTTTAACCCATGAATATTATTTAAGTACATGTAAGCTATCAACTTAACCAATTATAATTGTTACCTAATTTTTCTAATAGCTCAATCAGGTGGAGATTTTTTGATTTTCAAATGAAGAGTAAGGTACATTTTTATTTTTGCTACATTACATTCATATGCATAAACAAAATCAAAACATTACATTACTTGATTTCATTTATGTAGATGCATATAACATAGGAGAAGATTGCACAATATTTTCAAGAAAACTAATCTTAATTGATAATGTAAATGTATAAGGTCTCACACAAGTCGTGAGACTAACTCTTTTACTACCAATGAAAGAAAACATTATACATTTATAGATACAAGGAAAAATAAATGTGCATATAGAGAAAAAGGTGACTCGTCATTTCCTGAATGATGAGTCCTAGTCCTAGTTGAGTTGTCGTGTATCATCTTAAGTCTTCCGCTTGTCTTGCATCCAACTATTGCTCCCTTAATGCTCCTAGTTGCTTGCATCTGAGAGAGAGAGTGTTCTTAGAGAAATGAAAGGTCATCATTCAATACATGCACATACATCTATAAACTTATAATTTGATCCTCATGTGCACTAAAACAACTACCCTACCAAACATGTCCAAGAAAACAACAAGATTATCAAACACTTCTATCATATGCACATATTTTTCTAACATGTTTGCTTCTTGTGCAAATATACGAAAAATTATGTTGTTGTTTTGATTCATTTGATTAAGGCATGTGGGATAAAATGTGGCTCCCACAAGGGTTGAGCCTAGCATGCTACCCTCTATTTTTAGAGGGATGAGAGAGCAAAAGAATCATTTTTCTCCACTTATAGCACATATTTTATCACTTGTGATAGTGAGTTCTCCCCACTATCATAGATGACAACATAATTGCTCAATTTTAGAATATCCAAGAAGAATAGTCAACGAGAAGGATATCGAACAGTGAAGGAATGGTCATCTTTGATTGTCAAGGATAGTTAGGTGGGTGGATCAAATCATAACATTCCAGAGTCAATGAGAAAAACCAAGTTTTAAGAGTTTGGTCATATAGGAACAACAAACGGTGCCAAATCCTAGGGAGAAAGTCCCCATGAATGCAATTTTAAACAATGCATAGTAAACAGTGTTAAGGACAATCTATCAACATCATAGGGAGTTGGACCATTTCTTTAGTTTTGCATAGGATACCACTGCTACTCAATGCATTGCTGAAGGCTCCATGAAATAGATAATTGATGGAAGCTTATGAATGATTTGTATGCATGATTGTGTTGCAAGCAAGATATTATTTCTTAGGTCCAAATGAAATATATGTGGATGGCAGACTCAACATTAAGGAGGCAGTAGATTGCTTGGGGTTGTAATGCCATGAAAGGGCAGGACAGTCAACAGTCATCATATTGTAAGGTTTGGTGATAGAGATTTTGAGCATTGTATCAAGGAGTGACAGTCATAAAAAATCTTCCATATTCAAGCCTTGGAGGGATATTTTTAGTGGAAAAGAAAAAGAGAGCAGTCATCCAATGAGTATATAAGCCCTTATCTACCATTGAACCTGTTAAAGCTTCTATCACAATGGAACTCTACTTGTTCAATGATTTCTAAGGGAGGATTCAAGGTTAGAGACTGTGAGCATAATGTGAATGGTACTATCATCAAGATAGTAAGGAAGGGCATGTTTTGAAAGAACCAAGTCTCAAGTTAGAGTAAATTTCAATGGCTGAAGAAGGAAATAGTCACCCAACATCTAGAAGGTAGATTTTCCTAAAGTTTCTAGAATCATTCAATGATAGATTTATGTTAGAGATTTTCTTCATAGGAGGTAGTCATGTCTTCAAGGTAAGGATCTAATGTTGGTGCCAAATGAGGTCACATTTAGGGTAGTGACAGTCATCTATAATGATGTCATGTACTTTATAGGCAAGGACTGGTGAAGACACATGGACAATATTGGATAGAGGTTTAGGAGCACCTACAGACCTAACCCAACTCATCACAAAGGCAGGATCCATATACAAAATGAGTGGATAGTCATTACAAATTATGCAAAGATACAAAGATAATGACAGTCATAAATGCATTGACCTATGTAAGAGGAAAAAGAGAGTTAGTGCATCATCATACTATTAAAGGAGCAGTCATTATAGCCCAATATGGCCTTGTAGAGAAGCAATCCTTTAATGAAAAAGTTGGCATCTTATGCATCAAATAATGGCTAATGAGAGAGTTGTCATCTGTTTGAATTTCACAGTTAAGCACAACCTACAAAACAGGGGAATGCATGCTAGAAGAGCATGTAAAAAGAAAGCTTTCTCTCGATCAAATCAATGGAGGTTCAAGATACTATTTCCAGAATTCATCAAGGATAACATAAGCAATTCAAATAGGTTTTATAGTATTTGTTGAAGCTCAATTGCAAACAAATCATGAGTAATGCTTGATAGATTATAGAGACATGGGCATTGAAGAAAAAACAGTGGTTGCATCTCACTGAATGCATTTTGTGGTATGGTGAGACTGATTGTGAAGGTTTTGCATTATTTTCCAATGCTTGACTCATTTCAGAAAGTTTTTGGAGATAAACAATGTGTGCATCCTCAATGCATTGGATAACTTCTTTGAAGGAGTGGAAAAGATACATAGAGTCTTATGCTTATACCCATACTATGTAATGGCATTGAATCATTTTACAAACTATTTTCTTTTGAGGGAAACATTCTTTTTGTGAGCAATTGACTGAGATAGCTCTTGTTTCAACTGTTCACTCTACCATGAAATCTCATTCATATTATAAGTTTGCATGGTTTAAAATAATAGAGAGGGCATGATAGAGAACAAGAGCCATGGTTATTTTCAGAAGGAGACAGGTTGTGAAAAAAAGTGAATGATGACCTAATTTTGATAACTAGAACTATAAATAAAGCATGGGGTGAAGTACAGTGGTCAAGACCCTTGAGCTAGGGTTTAGAAACAAAAATTAAGCTTCATTCATGGAGACCTAGAATGGTCAAACAATAGGAAAATATATCCCTCATTTTCATTTTTTTTATGCTATTACAGGAAGCCAATGAAGGGACGTGTAGGTTTGGAATAACCCATAAAAAGAAAAACTCAATGCAATAGGAAGTATGGCTGCAACCACAATCACCTTCACTCATAAAACACATGGAATTTTCAAAATTTATAGGAAGGAACAAAAATAAGGAGATTTTATTCTTTGTTTTTTAAATATGGCACAATCTCAAGCATTTTTACCTTTAGAAAATGAGTAAAAAGAGGAAAAAATTACTTCTAGAATGCTTACCCAACATGTAGAGGCCATTATCTGTTAAAAACCTACCAAGAAATAAGCTTAGAAATCCGCCATTTGAAGAGTTCGAAGAAAATCCTATGGCAGCACAAAGAAGACTCCAGAAGTTTGATGGATGAAAATGAAATTCTTTTCAGACTTTTGCCATCGTTTTGTGATAAGGTTTTGAAACCCTAAAGAGGTTGATAGTTTAAGGCATTTTTTACCTTTCTTTTAAAAAATGCAAATGTAACTAATACTTTAAGTCTTATGTTTTTCCTTGTATTTTTCAAATACCCCATGCTATGTTGTCTTTTAGACTTGGTCTTCTACATTTAAATCTTCAAGGTCAAACCCTTACTTTTGCATATCTTTTTGAAAATTGTAAAGCATTTAATTAAAGTGATATCATTATAAATCACTTAATCAAAGTTGCTACTTTTAATGCAATTATCTATTAAAAACCTACCAAGAAATAAGCTTAGAAATCCTCCATTTGAAGAGTTCGAAGAAAATCCTATGGCAGCACAAAGAAGACTCCGGAAGTTTGATGGATGAAAATGAAATTCTTTTCAGACTTTTGTCATCGTTTTGTGATAGGGTTTTGAAACCCTAAAGAGGTTGATAGTTTAAGGCATTTTTTACCTTTCTTTTAAAAAATGCAAGTGTAACTAATACTTTAAGTCTTATGTTTTTCCTTGTATTTTTCAAATACCCCATGCTATGTTGTCTTTTAGACTTGGTCTTCTACATTTAAATCTTCAAGGTCAAACCCTTAATTTTGCATATCTTTTTGAAAATTGTAAAGCATTTAATTAAAGTGATATCGTTATAAATCACTTAATCAACGTTGCTACTTTTAATGCAATTATCTGTTAAAAACCTACCAAGAAATAAGCTTAGAAATCCACCATTTGAAGAGTTTGAAGAAAATCCTATGGCAGGACAAAGAAGACTCCAAAAGTTTGATGGATGAAAATGAAATTCTTTTCAGACTTTTTCCATCATTTTGTGATAGGGTTTTGAAACCCTAAAGAGGTTGATAGTTTAAGGCATTTTTTACCTTTCTTTTAAAAAATGCAAGTGTAACTAATACTTTAAGTCTTATGTTTGTCCTTGTATTTTTCAAATACCCCATGCTATGTTGTCTTTTAGACTTGGTCTTCTACATTTAAATCTTCAAGGTCAAACCCTTACTTTTGCATATCTTTTTGAAAATTGTAAAGCATTTAATTAAAGTGATATTGTTATAAATCACTTAATCAAAGTTGCTACTTTTAATGCAATTATCTATTAAAAACCTACCAAGAAATAAGCTTAGAAATCCTCCATTTGAATAGTTCAAAGAAAATCCTATGGCAGCACAAAGAAGACACCAGAAGTTTGATGGATGAAAATGAAATTCTTTTCAGACTTTTGCCATCGTTTTGTGATAAGGTTTTGAAACCCTAAAGAGGTTGATAGTTTAATGCATTTTTTACCTTTCTTTTAAAAAATGCAAGTGTAACTAATACTTTAAGTCTTATGTTTTTCCCTATATTTTGCAAATACCCCATGCTATGTTGTCTTTTAGACTTGGTCTTCTACATTTAAATCTTCAAGGTCAAACCCTTACTTTTGCATATCTTTTTGAAAATTGTAAAGCATTTAATTAAAGTGATATCGTTATAAATCACTTAATCAAAGTTGCTACTTTTAATGCAATTATCTATTAAAAACCTACCAAGAAATAAGCTTAGAAATCCACCATTTGAAGAGTTCGAAGAAAATCCTATGGTAGGACAAAGAAGACTCCAAAAGTTTGATGGATGAAAATGAAATTCTTTTCAGACTTTTGCCATCGTTTTGTGATAGGGTTTTGAAACCCTAAAGAGGTTGATAGTTTAAGGAATTTTTTTACCTTTCTTTTAAAAAATGCAAGTGTAACTAATAGTTTAAGTCTTATGTTTTTCCCTGTATTTTTCAAATACCCCATGCTATTTTGTCTTTTAGACTTGGTCTTCTACATTTAAATCTTCAAGGTCAAACCCTTACTTTTGCATATCTTTTTGAAAATTGTAAAGCATTTAATTAAAGTGATATCATTATAAATCACTTAATCAAAGGTGCTACTTTTAATGCAAAATTGATGTAATGCAAATGTGTTGAGAGAGGATATAGATAAAATTTATGTTGTCTCAAGCATCTAGGGGAGTTAGAGGAGGTTGGTCGACCAAGGGAGGAGATGTAGGGGTGTTTATTCACGTTTTTTGTTGGGATGAGAGCATATAGGAGATGGTTTTACATGCTTTATGATAGATTTGGTCAAAATAGACATTTTCAAACATATTGGAGCTCTTTTAGGGAGGTTTCAATTGCTGAAAAATAGAATTTTTGGAGGCATATGAGCTCATGGAGCTTCTAGATACTTTTTTGGTGGAGAATGGAGAGTTGATGCATATAGTCATCTTTTGGACTCATTTTGAGTTAGTTCTTGTTATGTACTTTTCTTCTTAGTGACTATATATAGTCCTTTGGAGATTACAACATATTGTGTAACTCATTTTTGACATGTAAAACAATGAGTACCTTGAATATTAATAGCATTGAGCAATTTTTCCTTCGCATTATCTGCTTTCTTGTGTGCATCTTTTATGGCAATTGATTGAATTACTTGTGATACTTTCCTTTTCCTAGTATTTTTGTCTCATTGTAAGCACCTTGTTGCAGAATAGTATATTATTGCAGGTTATAAGCTGTGTGTTAGATGCAAAACTTTTAGTTGTGAAACACTCTTTTCCTTCTAAGAGTTTATATCTAAGCCTCCTTATAAATTACTTATGTAAGCAATATACAAAAGATGAGTTGTGTGAGCTTTTCTCAGTTATTAATTGAGCTATGTAATCAATCTTTATTTACAGGTCTCATATAGTCAATTGAGTGTATCACCATAGAGATAGTATTTTCTAGTTTTCATTTTAAGCATTCCTTCTCTCTTTTCCTCTGCAAAAGTAGTAGAATATGTGATAACCATAAAGGAAGGTGAACTTCTCTAGAGGTTTGATCTCATATAAGGAACCCACACTTTGGGATCATTCCAATGTTTCTCTAGAGTGCTAAGTCCTATAACTTAGCTAGGGTGCAAATTTAGTACATAGCAGTTTTGGCATGCCCGGTGGGACAAATAACTAATTTTCAGCTTCTTTTGTACTACAAATTGCTGCTATTTGGTGTGTATAGTAGTAGCTTTTTCCTTTGGAGGCAAGTTTTCAACATACCTCATGACTCCAAGCTCAAAGTAACTGGTTTCAGCAGTCTAAGTGTTGGCATGTTTCAAGTTTATGAATAAGGAAAAGCATATTATTATATTTTTTTCAACCTATTTAAATGAGTGACCATGTATAGGTTTCATGGGAATATTTCTTACCATTCACCATTTCACGAAAATGTTGTGTCTACATCATCTTATCAGTCATATCCAAACAATTTCAATGTTGGCTTTAGTCAAAGCAACTTGCCAATTGTAGAAAACCAACATGTTCAGTGCTCTTACCACCCACCCACCCCCGCTCAAGTATCATATCAGCCAATATATGCCCAAAACCAGTCTCAAGAAGGCTATTTTGTTCCAAAACAGTAGTCTTATCCTCATTTGCAGCCCCAAAATGCTAACAATATGGGGATTAGTAATATTGACAGTATATTGCTAGATTTCCATAGGCAGTTGGATGAAATCAATAGAGAACAAGAGTATCAAATGCATTAGTAGGATTTGGCCTACCAGGCATATGTTCATGAGCAATAGATGGAGGTTCAAAGAAGATGGCATGAAGAAAACCTTATAAGAGAGATTGCTAGAAGGGAATAAAGGATGAAGATAATGCTTTCTCAGGTTCAGAAGGTGGAGAAACAACAACCCATCACCTTTGCAAATTCATTTTATGAAGAGCATATTAAGCATGATGAGGAGAAAAGGATGTAGTGGCAAAGGAGACAACATGAGGAATTCCTTGCAAAGCAGATAGCTGTAGAGGAGGAGCAAGTGAGGCTTTCGCTTGCTCGAACCTAGAGGTTAGAAGCTCAAGCAACTCTTTCCATTCCTAGTTTCAAACAAGCTCATACCTCAATGGATCTGCCTATAAAGGAAAGTTTTGAGTACAAAATTCTAGGTTTCAAGTCTACTAAACTTTTTCACATTCCAAATGAGTATCCAAGAATTGAAATTCCAAGTTTCAAAATTTTTCATCCTAAATGTATGTCTAATGAAACTATTGTTGCTCATGGATAGTATTTAGTGGAATCTCTGGATGTAGAACATAAGGCCTCTGTTTAGGAGGCACCTTTATATGAGGTCAAACTTGAGAAACTAGACCTTCAAATTGAAAAACAATAATCAAAAAATGATGTTGAGGAGCCTAGTCATTTAAGACAAAAAAATTTAGAACCTAATAAAGATGAGGATCCCCAAGTCATTGCTTATACAACTGATGAATTTTCTTGTAAAGAGGTTGATAGTCAGGAAGATTAGATTTTGATCACAAAACTTGTAAATGTAAAACAACGTATCGATGTAAAAGAACGTGATCTTTTCTTCCCTCAAGAGTGTTATCCTGAGGAAAATAATAATCCTCTTATCATTAAAAGTACTGAGAAAAATGATGAGGATTTTTTTTGGGATGACTTGGAGTTTTTTCGTTTCAAGCTTGGATAATAAACAATCTTCTAGTGAAAAGCATTAGGTAAACATCAGTATGTCAAGTGAAATAGAGCCTGAACCTCAAACCCTTACTGATTTACTTGATGAGCTTCCTGGTTTTGTTGATGAGGGTGAAGACACCATGCTTGTCTTACACCATTCTCAAGTTTTAGACAATAAGAAGATGAAATTCACCATGATAGGGTGTTGGTCCATCAAGAATCCGATGGGGACAACATGGTCTTGAGAGGTGAAAAGGTTGGTATATATGAGAATATCCATCAAGATGAGTATGATCAGCAGAGGTATGTTTTGAAAGGTATGAGTACTAAGCCTTTAAATATTCAGGGAAAAAGTAATGAAGTTGACATAGGACATGTTATGCATGAGAAAGCTAATCATGAACTTGGAGAGGACATATTCTCAAGTATAATAGAGGATTTTTGTTAAGGACTTGATGATAAGCTACTAATTTTTGAACAACATAATCAAATGGATAGGTAAATCATAGTTTCATTTGAATCACATGAGGTAGCTCATTCCAATCATCATGAGGCTGTGGTTCTAGAAGAAAATTATCAAAGTGAACCCAACAAAATTGGCTTGAAGGTTGTTCTTTCATGAGGATGCCCTATCGGGCATTTAGCCAAAATGGAGGCCAACAAATAAATTTTGGTCATGTTTGCACCCAAGCATGAAGATACAGTTAAGGACGAAGTTGAAAATGCACTTGTAGCTAAGAAAGAGCAAATTCAACTCATTCATTCACTTTTGAACAAGAGTACATATGATCGATTTGAGGAGGTGAGTGAATTTGTTTATGTCTTTCAAGAAGTGGTGTGTCAGATTTTTGCACAACTGTATGTGCTCCATCTATTCTTAGTTGCTCACGAATATGTTAATCACTATAAATTGAAAAGGAGGGGAAACTATTTTAATCAACCTATCAATGATTTCTTTTGAGTATGTACCGTGGTTGGGTAGTTTAGAATAGGTTTAGATGCAAGTTTTCAATTCCCTAATTGTTGTTCAACATAGTTCGATAGATTCCCCTCTAAGGTTTTGGTGTTTGAATAAGTTTCAAAGGTATCATGCACTGATCTGGTGGATTACAGTATTGTTTTGAGGTCTATTTTAAAGTTGTGTCAACTTTTAAGTAACTTTGTGCCCAATGGATAAGCCTAGGCAACTGGTCTGATGTTTAGCAGGAAAACATATAGCAAATGTCACAAAAAATATTACCCAATTTCATTAATAGCTCAATCAGGTGGAGCTTTTGTGATTTTCAAATGAAGACTAAGGTACGTTTTTATTTCTGCTACATTAAATTCATGTGCATAAACAAAATTAGAAGATTACATTACTTGATTGCATTTATGCAAATGCATATAACATAGGAGAAGATTGCACAATCTTTTCAAGAAAATTAATCTTTATTGATAATGCAAATGTATAAGGTCTCACACAAGCCGTGAGACTAACTCTTTTAGTGCAAATGAAAGAAAACATTATACATTTATAGATAAAAGGAAAAATAAATGCACATATAGAGAAAGTTGACCTATCATTGCCTGAATGACAAGTCTTGGTCCTGGTCAGGTTGCCTTGTATCATCTTCAATCTTTCACTTTTCTTGCATCCAATTGTTGCTCCCTTGCTACTCCTAGTTTCCTAAATATAAGAGAGAGAGTGTTAGAGAAATGAAAGGTCGTTAGTCAATACATGCATAAACATCTATAAACATATAATCTGATCCTCATGTGCACTAAAAATACTAGCCTGCAAAGATGTTCAAGAAAACAATAGGATTATCAAACACATTTGTCATATGCACATATTTCTCTAACATGTTTGCTTCTTGTGTAGATATAGGAAAAATTATGTTGTTGTTTTGATTCATCTGATTAAGGCATGTGGGATAGAATGCAACTCCCACAAGGGTTGAGCTCAACATGCTACCCTCTATTTTTAGAGGGATGAGATTGCAAACAAATTATTTTTCTCCACTTATAGCACATATTTTATCACTGATGATAGTGATTTCTCCCCACTATCATAGATGACAACATGATTGCTCAATTGGAGCATAGCCAAGAAGAATAGTCAACCAGAAGGACAACAAACAGTGAAGGAATGGTCATCTTTGACTGTCAAGGACAATTATGTGGGTGGATCATATCATAATAGTCCAGAGTCAATGAGAAAAACCAATTTTAAGAGTTCAATCATATAGGAACAACAAATGGTGTCAAATCCTAGGGAGATAGTCCCCATGACTATAGTTTTAAACAATGCATAGTAAATAGTGTTAAAGACAATCTATCAACATCATAGGGAGCTAGACCATTTCTTTAGTTTTGCATAGGATACCATTGCTACCAAATGCATTGTTGAACGCCCCATGAAATAGATAATTGGTGGTAATTTATGAATGATGTATATGCATGATGCAGTTTTTAGTTGCAAACAAGATATTCTTCCATAGGTCCAAATGCAATATATGTGGATGGTAGTCTCAACATTAAGGAGGTAGTAGATTGCTTGGGTTTGTAATGCCATGAAAGGGTAGGACAGTCAATAGTCATCATATTGTAAGGTTTGGTGACATAGATTTTGAGCATTGTATCAAGGAGTGATAGTCATAAAACATCTTCCACAGTCAAGCCTTGGAGGGATAGTTTTAGTGGCAAAGCAAAAGAGAATAGTCATCTAATGAGTATATAAGCCTTAATCTGCCCTTAAACCTATTAAAACTTCTATCACAGTGGAACTCTACTTGTTCAAGGATTTCTAAGGGAGGATTCAAGGTTAGAGACTGTGAGCATAATGTGAATGGTACTATCATCAAGATAGTAAGGAAGGGCATGTTTTGAAACATGAAAAACATGCATGTTTTGAAACATGAAAAACACGCATGTTTTGAGAGGACCAAGTCTCAAGTTAGAGTAAAGTTCAATGGTTGAAGAAGGACATAGTCACCCAACATCTAGAAGGATGATTTTCCTAAAGCTACTATAGTCATTCAATGATAGATTTATGTTTGAGAGTGTCTTCATGGGAGGTAGTCATTTATTTAAGGTAAGGATCTAATGTTGGTGCCAAATGAGAAGGTCACATTTAGGGTAGTGGTAGTCATCCAAAATGATGTCATGTACTTTATAGGAAAGGACTGGTGAAGACATATGGACAATCTTGGATAGAGGTTTAGGAGCACCTATAAACCTAACCCAACTCATCACAAAGGCATGACCCATATACAAAACGAGTGGATAGTCATTACAAATGATGCAAAGATACAAAGATAATGACAGTCATAAATACATTGACCTATGTAAGAGGAAAAAGAGAGCTAGTACATCTTCATACTATTAAAGGAGTGGTCATTATAGCCCGATATGGCCTTGTAGAGCAGTAATCCTTTAACGAACAAGGAGGCATCTCATACATCAAATAATGGCTAATGAGAGAGTTGTCATTTGTTTGAATTTCATAGTTAAGACAACTTGTAAAATAGAAGAATACATGCTAGAATAGTATGTAAAAGGAAAGCTTGCTCTTGATCAAATCAATGGAGGTTCAAGATACTATTTCTAGAATGCATCAAGGATAATATGAACAGTTCAAATAGGTTTGACAGAATTTGTTGAAGCTCAATTGCAAATAAATCATGAGTAATGTTTGATAGTTTATAGAGACATGGGCATTGCAGAGCAAACAGTGGTTGCATCTCACTGAATGCATTTTTTGGTATGGTGAGACTGATTGTGAAGGTTTCACATTCTTTTCCAATGCTTGACTCATTTCAAAAAAAAATTGGAGATAAATAGTGTGTGCATCCTCAATGCATTGGATAACTTCTTTGAAGGAGTGGAAAAGATGAATAGAGTCTTCTACTTATACCCATACTGTGCAATGTCATTGAATCATTTTAAAAACTAGTTTCTTTTTGTGAGTAGTCGACTAAGATAGCTCTTGTTTCAACTATTCACTCTACCATGAAATATCATTCATATTATAAGTTTGCATGGTTTAAAATAACAAAGAGGGCATGATAGAGAACAAGAGCCATGGTGATTTTCAGAAGGAGATAGGTTATGGAAAAAAGTGAATGATGACCTAGGCTTGATAACTAGAATCGTAAATGAAACATGGGGTGAATTATAGGTGTCAAGACCCTCGAGCTAGGGTTTAGAAACAAAAATTAAGCTTCATTAATGGAGAATTGGAATGGTCAAACAATAGGAAAAGAAAGCCCTCATTTTCATTTATTTTTTGTTGTTACGAGAAGCCAATGAAGGGAGGCATAGGATTGCAATAACCCATACAAAGTAAAACTCAATGGAACAGGAAGTATGGCCACAACCACAATCACCTTTTGCTCATAAAACACATGGAATTTTCAAAATTTATAGGAAGGAGAAAAAATAATGAGATTTAATTCATTTTGTTTTACAAATATGGCTTGATCTCGAGCATTTTTACCTTCAGAAAATGAGTAAAAAGAGGGAAAAATTGCTTCCAGAATGCTTACCCAGCATGTAGAGGCCATTATTTGTTAAAAACCTGCCATGAAATAAGATCAAAAAATTTCCATTCGAAGAGTTTGAAGAAAATCCTATGGTGGCGTAAAGAAGACTCCAGAAGTTTGATGGATGAAAATGAAAAGGTTTTCAGACTTTTGCCATAATTTTGTGATAGGGTTTTGAAATCCTAAATAGGCCGATTGTTTAAGGTATTTTTTACCTTTCTTTAAAAAAATGAAAGTGTAACTAATACTTTAAGTCTTATGATTTCCTTGTATTTTTCAAATACCCCATGCTATGGAGTCTTTTAGACTTGGTCTTCTACATTTAAATCTTCAAGGTCGAACCCTTATTTTTGCATGTCTTTTTGAAAATTGTAAAGCATTTAATTAAAGTGATATCGTTATAAATCACTTAATCAAAGTTGCTACTTTTAATGAAAAATTGATGTAATGCAAATGCCTTGAGAGAGGATATAGATCAAATTTATGCTTTTGCAAGCATCTAGGGGAGTTAAAGGAGGTTGGTCAACCAAGGGAGGAGATGTAGGGGTGTTTATTCACGTCGTTTTTTGGGATGGGAGCATCTAGGAGATGGTTTTGCATGCTTTACAATAGATTTGCTCAAAATTAATAAGCTTTTTGGAGGCATATGAGCTCATGGAGCTTCTAGGTCCTTTTTTGGTGGAGAATGGAGAGTTGATGCATATAGTCATCTTTTGGACTCATTTTGAGTTAGTTCTTGTTATGTATTTTTCTTCTTAGTGACTACATATAGTCCTTTGGAGATTAGAACATACTGTGTAACTTAGTTTTGACATGTAAAACAATGAGTACCTTGAATATTAATAGTATTGAACACTTTTTCCTTCTCATTATCTGTTTTCTTTTGTGCATCTTTTATGGTGATTGATTGAATTACTTGTGAAAATTTCCTTTTCCTAGTATTTTTGTCTCATTACATAAGCACCTTGTTGCAGAATAGTATATTATTGTAGGTTATAAGCTGTGTGTTAGATGCAAAACTTTTAGTTGTGAAATACTCTTTTCCTTCTAAGAGTTTATATCTAAGCCTCCTTATAAAGTACTTATGTAAGAAATATATAGAAGATGAGTTGCTTGAGCTTTTCTCAGTTATTAATTGAACTGTGTAATCAAGTTTTATTTACAGGTCACATATAGTCAGTTGGGTGTATCACTGTAGAGATAGTATTTTCCACTCTTCATTTTAAGCATTCCTTCTCTCTTTTCCTTTGAAAAAGCAATAGAATAGGTGATAACCATAAAGTAAGCCGACCTTCTCTAGAGGTTTGATCTCATATAAGGAACCCACACCTTGGGATCATTCCAATGTTTCTCTAGAGTGTTAAGTCCTGCAACTTAGCTTGGTAAATCTTGCAGCTTAGCTAGGGTGCAACTTTAGGAGATAACAATAATATAATGATAATAAATTTTCCATCAAGTGTTGGTTCTACAACAAACATTACCAAACGCTAATGTACAAACAATCATGATATCAAAAAGAGGTTATTCATACCATAATCTCAAAGATCATACACAATGGCTATCATGAGCATACCTCCATATTCACAAGTCGATTAGCTCATACACAATACACATATAACAATGGTTGGATCATACACAAATCACAAGTATAATAGTGATTGGCTCATATGTACATCACAAGTACAACAATTATTATCTCATTCTCATATCAAAATTACATTAGTGATTGGCTCCAACATATATCACATATACACAGTGACAAGCTCCAACATGCACCACATAAACACAGTGACGAGCTCCACCATACATCACATAAACATAATAACAATGGATGAATAACCATCACAATGGCTAACACATGTACATAATGCATCCTAGATAGAAGAATATTGGTGTATTGCACACTACACCATGGGTCCTATCCTTTCCACTGGTATTTTGCACCATTGGAAAAATGGGAAGAGGATTTGGTGCATCCCATACTACATTGTGATTCCTTTCTCAACCCCACAAGGCTAAGTATATAGTCTGACAACTAGGATGGGATTTAATGCATCCCATACTACATCGCGGGTCCATCCACCATCCCAAAGGTTTCCCCAAGTAGTGAATCTACCAAACCCAATGGATTCTGACTTCAATCACTTATAGGCCACTGACAACAAGTCTATCTACCCAAGTAGAAGTAGCTCTTGACATATACCACCTTATGACCTTAGTAGTATTGTCATTTATCTTCTTCATAATCTCAAGTAACACTTGGCATCAGTCACTTTTGTGCTTACCAGTGAACCCTCTCAATATGTGGTTAGCCCCGAATTATCGTTACCTGCATGGATGGGTCCCTACACATGCAACCACTATGACCGTATCATAACCAAGGTAGCCTTCTACCTTCACCTCCATGGACCAGGTGAATGCTGACTAATCCCTAGCAGTAGCCTAGACATCGATCATTGGAACAGTCCAATGACTACTTGTCATTTCTCAAATATCCTAGAGGTTCACTCTTGGGTGGGTCATACATAACATGAATCACAATCTCAATCCACAAATACATGTACCTATACATAAACACATAGATATAGAGTTGAATTACAAAGACATATAAGAGATACATATAACCAACATGAGATGGACTTACCCAACATATACATATAATCAAATACCCATTATAAAGTAGTTAAATCCTTAACTTCGTTATGTTAATAGAAACCTATTATATATTAAATATAAGTTATTAAATTCCCTTAACTTGTAGATCATACCCATTCCATACCCATTTTAGCCTCAACTATAGCTTACAAAGGGAAAGGTCAAACCATTGAGGAACAATCCCAACATTTGGGAGTTATCCCCCCCTAGACCCTCCACCTACGGACTTGAATTTGCAGAGGCATCCTTCACCAAAACTGCCTACGTTTCCGCTTCCAAATAGGTCAAAGTCACATGTAGTTCTCCTCACCATTTCTCTCAAAGGATACCTATGCATTGGTCACGACACTTCCATCCACACATACAAAATCTAAATTTAAACCTTACCATGGTTATCATTCCTCATTCAATGTCAGCATCCCTAAACCCCTTACAATTTCCTATCAAGGATATTGTGCCACATTTGGTATTATAATGATAATAATATATAGTTTTCAACATAGGGTTCTATACATATTGATATTCTCTTACATAGGAGAATAAGGATTCATTAGGTTTCGATAAGAATATTGTTATCCATGATATATCTCTCCAAGCTTGGAGATTCAAGTGTACCTAGGTATAGGTTGCTATACAAACTAGACTCAATCTAAGGATTGGTTAGTAGTAAAGAGTGCACATCCCTTGATAATAATAGTCAAAATATCATTAATAAGCATCAATTATGGCAAAATCCTTGACATGGGACCAAGTGAGGTCTCCCACCCACAATATGGTTCTTTAAAATCAAGGATCATAATTTTATAGAGAATCTTTTTAGACTGTGAAAAACATATGCCATTAATAATTATATGCTTGCTCTAAACATGATCGATGCTTGAGTCATACTTGAGTCTAATGTGCCATATTATATCCTTTATACCATCATATGAAGATGAGTACTCAATGTTATTAATAATAATATTCTTAACCTCATTGATTTCCTTTACCTTGCAATGTGACCACATATTCCTATAATAGCTTAGTTTATAGACTAGATAATATTTTCCTATTCTGATTATACTAACCTAACCTTACTGATCAACAATAAGTGATGATTGTAACAATGATATGTTTGCAATCAACAATTTTTACTATGGTTAACCAAGTTCCCTTACTACAATCCATTAGATTTCCCTTACAAGTTTGTGAGTCTATGTATAATTCCAAAGCTAAATCCTAATTTTAATCTTGACATCACTATCAATCACAATCTAAAGGACATTCGATAATAGGAATGTTGCCACAAAATCAATGACAATGATGTCTTATTCAACCGACTTTGATTTCTAAGACATAACTATATTAGTCTCGATCAATCAATAAAGGATCCAAAATGTACCAAGCTCAATATTAGGTCCTTGGTTTTAGCTACCATACATATTTTCTACTCATTATATGTGGGTTCCCAAAGCTTTCCATGAAAAATAGAATTGTTATCATTAATAACAATTTACAATTCTGTGTACGAAATTTATGAATGGTCAAAATAAAACATGAGCCTAATTAAATCTCTATATAAGCTACTAAAGTCACACTTCCTCCCTCTCATGAGACATTACGAAGCTACAAGGAACTTCGAACCTATTTGAAATATAAGATAAAAAGTAGAATTAATCATAATTTGGTATCATTCAAGAGAGAATTTGTGCCTAACTTCTTTACTAAATTATGTGCATAAGTATTGTTAAGGCTATGTTGATAGAAGGTGGCATTCACAATTACATCTATCATAAACATATTTTTTTAATAATTCTTTGATAGTCATCCATATCCTTATTCCCTTCTCCAATCTGAGAGTAGGAATTTGAGAGTAGGCATGCAGGATGATGTTCAAATTTTAATTGAAGGTTTTTAAATCTTTTCCAACAAGACCATTGTGAACTTATCTAGCTACCAAGGAATTTCCTTACTGCCACATTCTGTCAACCGGTTTGTTACACATTTCACATCTCTTGTCTAGTATTTCATAGTTTTGCATATATATTACCCTAAGTTGTGGGGAGAGAGAAATAACCTAACCCAACTCTTCCAGCTAGGAAAACCTCCTAGGCATGCATAATATAAAAGGAAAAAATCATAGATAAGAATGTGAACCATCTAACAACTTTTTCAAGGAAGTGAAGGCAAGCATAAGGCTCATGAATTGTTAACAAAAGCCTCAAGAAAGTAGATGCCAACACATGAGCACTAATCCACCTACATTAATTATCCTTAGCTATAGAGTTCAATGGATAAAGTTAGACACTATTTTACACAAGTAATGATGAAGAAGTGCACTTATCTCAAGATATTTTTGAAGCAAGAAATAAAATATGCCTTCTTTTCATCTAGCCTTCAAACCCAGTCTATGAACATACTAGACTTTTGTCACTCCATAACCGTAGCCTTCATGTAGACATCAAATTTGGGTTCTAGTTTGATCCCCTTATGACAATGCTCAACATAGATCTGCTTGCCTCAATCCCCTAATTAGTAGGTCTAGACTCCACTTCTCTTCTACTCCTCTCTTTGCACAAATTTCTTGCTGGAAAATTGATTCTTTTCATTAAATTCTTCCTTATTTGCACTTTATTGAGTTCCCATAACTTGATTGGGTGTTCTAGTTGCTGCCCAGACCTGGAGGATGCTACCAAAATTTGTAAAATTTAGTTTTTTCCTTTGTGTACCACCTCTTTCTAGGTGATCCCACAATACTGGTTTACAATTTTTGGCCAAACTAGACATTGAACTAATTTTTTTTAACTAAATCTTCACTTTCAGACACCTATAGTGGCTAGACCATGAGGAATTTGAAGATGATGCAAACTAGTGATTTGTGACATTGTGTCTGTAGATTATAAATATATTTTTTTTCAAAAATTTTGTCCAATTAGATTGCAGTTCTTTTTCCATCTCCTTTGAAAACTAGTTTTTAATAGTAAACACCATTTTCAAAGAGTGGTGTTATTGGATAACACATAAAAAAATTTCTATGAAGGATAAAATTTTATTTTTTTCGAATTTAGATTCGTAACTATAATATATATTGTATGGAATTGGTTTCATAGCATTTCATTGAATACTTTTTTCTTAATTAAGTTTCAAAGTCAAACCAGTTACAATTTATACATGATTTACTGGCTAAAACATAACCTTCTTTTGTATGTATCAAAATTCTTTTTTTTTGTTGGACCAGGGACATCAATATCTAGTGCATTGATATTTTAATTTTTTTTTTTTGATAATCTGCTATTTTTTCACATGTGCAAAACAAAGAGCTTGATTTTCGATGAAAAACTTACATTCACAAGAAATAAAAATAAATATAATAATAAAGTTAAATTTATTTAAAATTATACTATTTGGGAAGCTTATAATAAGGACTACATATTTACAAAAAATAAATCTTAAATTAATTCATTTGATCCCCCAAAAGACAAATCAAAAGTGGGTTTTTATCAGCATTTTGATAGGTGTAAAGGAGACTTCGTTATAGGTACGGTTTAAAACTAGCAGGGTTTTATCCAAGGAGGTTTGATCTAAGGTGGTTTGATAAAATCCTCTTCAATTGGAATCCTTTAAATAGAACTTTTCAAGGCTTAAATTATTATATTTTTTGAAATATGTGATTTCAACAAAAATTAGAATCTCCCAAAAATTGTAAACTAGTATTATGGGATCACCCTTCTACTCATGTCCCTTTCTTCTCTCCTTTATGTAGGTCTCTTCACCTCTTTGCTCCTTGTTTCCTTTCTTCCCTTGTGATTCCTCCTTCCCCTTTCTTCCACCTTATTCTGCTCATGCCTAATATCACACAATTCTCCTCTGATGAAAATTATTCTATCCATGGTGATTCGATTGTTGTCCATAACCATGTTTCTAAGCTCTCATTTCTATGTCTTCCTCTCCCACATTGTAATATTGGCCGCATCCCTCTCTTATGCTCTCCTCTCCACATGCCTACCCTTCTTGTTCCAAAACCATTAATGCGTCCAGATGAATGGTTTTAAGATTTCTAGAAACTTCTTTCCCCTATGCCATTTCTTCTTTCTCCCACAGCGTTTTTCTCTCCCCAAAGTGAAGTGTGTCTCTTAAATTTTATGTCGTGGGTTTAAAGGCTGCCAAAAATACCCTCATTCATTTTTTTCCCCACATGACCTGCCATAATGAATGGTCAAGAGAAGGAATGCCATTCCTCAATAAATGCATAACCATCCCTTCTACCATTTCGTGGGCCATTCCTCATTAATTTAGCTTCATCGATCACCAACGCCCATGTGAAACTTGGTCCTTTTGATCGGGATGTGACAAAAATAAATTTTCATAGTTTTTTAATTTTATTTTGTAGTTTTTTATCCTCATTTGATTATACATTTCAAATTCAAAGGAGGATATGGGCATGGTGACTCTTTGGTTTCTATTAGGAAGCCTCGTTTTCTATTTTTAATAAGTTTCCAAGTTTGACTTTGCAAATCTCTAAGTGGGTTGAATTCAAAGGGATGAAATAGAGTAGATAGCATGCATCTCTTCCATATAATTTATCAAATTTACATGAGTTCTTAATAAAGTTATTTTATTCAACTTCAATAACTGATAATTTATATTTTGCTTACATTGTGAATTACTAGTTATAATACATCTTAAACCTCACTAGTGCATTGTCCTCTAAATTTATAGCATAATGAATAACTAGGATTACTAAATACATATGGAAAGGGTTAATGAGAAATTACTTTGCTTATAATGAAGTAATGCAATAGTAGTGGGTAATCTTGGGATTCAACCATTTGATTGATTACTTTATGCACTCTCTTGATAACAAGGTGATTGAGGTGGAATCTTTGAGGTGGAATCTTTGATACATGATATAGTTTCTTAAGACATAAGACTAGGTAATTTTCTTCATTTTTATTCTTGGAGAGAATTTTTTTTAATATAGAAATTGATGTCTATAATTAAAATAGCACTTACAGACATTTGATATATAAACATAAAAGACAAAAAATAGATATCTATTTAATCAAATTACTTTTAAAAATATAAATATTAAAGTTAATGAAGTTTTGTTTTCGTTCTTTTTTTTTTCAATAAAAGACTAGGGCTAAAGTTAATGAAGTTGAACTAATCAAGATTTTGTTTATCTTTTATGCTTACATTTCAAACATTGATAAGTGATTTTATTTATTTATTTTCTAAAATATTTTAAATTTATTTGCTTTCTAAAATATTTTAAGTATTATGATAAATTAATTAAAGATCTGTAACCAGCCTCTACGGCCACTTGCAGCCATCTACTGCTGATTATGGCCACTCTCCTCACCATTCCTAATAAATGTTTCAACGAACTACTTGGTCTGTAAAATTGATTATTTATTTTCTTATAAATTGACTACAATGTTTCAACTAACTATTAATATTGATCGTTTATTTCCTGATAAATTGAATTTAATGTTTCAACTAACTACTTGATCTGTAAAATTGATCATGCATTTTCTTAAAAATTGAATACAATATTTCAACTAACTAATATACTACTTGATTGTAAAATTTATCATGTATTTTCTTATAAATTGAATACAATATTTCAACAGACTACAACTTTATTTGATCTATAAAATTTATTATACATTTTAATAAATTAAATACAATATTTCACCCAACTACTATGCTACTTGGTCTGTAAAATTTATCATGTATTTATCTGTGTTCTTTTCTCATTAAATAATAGGTATCTATCAACTTTTAAAAATTTATGCAACACGTACGGGTGATAGTTAGGATGCTCATTTGTCAACGTAATTGCTTAATATCCCATTAAAGCCAATCTGGAAAACAGTTGTATGCCAATGACAACTGAAAGATATATAGCTTGAAAGGGTCAAAATTCTTGTGGACACCATTTGTTTAAAGCTCAATAGACTGTTAATCCTCCCAGCTTAAGGCTTTTACCATTGAATTAAAAAGCTGCAAACACAATCATTATCTAATACATTTGAAGACAGCCATGGACAGCTCTGAATCTCAGAATAATAGGTACTGCTTTTGTCATCTATGTTTTATTTTTGGTGGGGGGTTCATTATAGTGTTTTAAGGCATTGAATCCCAGATCATTTGAATTTCAGATGGTGGAAGGAGGACACGGTGGGAGTGGTAACAGGGGCCAACAAGGGCATTGGGTATGCAATTGTTCGCCAGTTGGCAGAGCATGGGATCCATGTCATATTAACAGCAAGAGATGAAGAGAGAGGTAAGGCTGCAGCCAAGACTCTCAATGATGAAGGGTTTCATAATGTTGTGTTCCATCAGGTAGATGTGCAGGATGAGAGCAGCATCCATGTGTTTGCCAGTTGGATGAAAGAGCACTATGGAAAACTGAATATCCTGGTATTCTATTATATTCTTCTTTGCTCAACAATTTCTTTATGTGTTCAATTGAAATCAAATAGTTTTTTTTTCAGCAGACTAGTTTATTTTTGGTCGTCCTTTGGGTAGACATCCTTTTTACAGGACCCATCCCTTATGAACTCGAATGTTTCTATCTGAAATTAGGGAAGGAACTAAAGGTTGTCCACTGCAGTATTGTGATGTTATAATTTATTTGTAACAATCTCACAATTAAAGCCCCATTTAGCTTTCTTCAATATTTTAATTATTGAATTTTTCTATGTTAAATTTTGTTTAATTTATTTCAAAATTCTTGTGATGTAAATTTTTATATCAACAATCTTTTGACAATTTCTTTAAAACAGTGTTTTGCTGTCAAGTTGTTGGTTTGCTGTTTGTGTTTTTTGATTTCTGTGTTGTAGTGTTTGCTGTTTTTGACATTAAAATGTACTCTAATATTTTCAATTTTTTTTTTTTTCATTAAAACCTACTTAACTTCCTACAATACTCTTTACCTTTTTATGTTCTTTAAGCTTGCTCTTACAACTTTGAAGATTAAATTTTTCAAACTTTAAATTTCTTAATTTAAACTATCTGACTTGCAGCTCTAACCTTAACTACAAATTATTCCTCTTTCACTCAAATACTAATCCAATCTTGAAAATACAGGTTAATAATGCTGCAATATCAGGACTTGAAATAAATTATGACATTTTGAAGGCCAACAGTTCTGATCCCACCAAATTAATTGTATGTCCTTTATCTATCTTTAATTATTCAAGATTTTATTAGATTTGAGATAAATCTTACTAACTTTTAACCTTGTTTAAAAAAGGCTTCTGGAAGCCCTATTGAAGGAATATCTGAAACTTATGAAAAGGCAAAGGAGTGCATTGACATTAACTACTATGGAAGCAAAAGAATGGTGGAAGCTTTCCTCCCTCTTTTCAAACTTGCTAGTGAAGATGGTGGTAGAATTGTAATTATAACTTCTCGTGCTGGAGTTTTAGAGGTAAGCCAATAAACTCAATAAAATATGGTGTTTAAAATTTAGAAGTAATAAAACTAATAAAAAATTTATTATTTGAATTAAACAATAAATGTTATTTGTTTAAACTTTATTTTATTTAATTGTTGATATAATAAAAAATAAAAATAGTTTTCGAATTTAAAAATTATTAAGTATTTTGTAAGAAAATAAGATATTAAATGTGTAAATTATTTTTAAAAATTAATAGTATATTTATGTTGAATTTAAAGAATGAATAGTATATGTAATTTCTTTTAGGTTATTTATTCATTCATTTATTTTTGTTTGTTTGATATTTGTTACAGTACATTCCAAGTGAGACATTGAGGCAACAGTTGAGCAATCTCAATGATTTGAGAGAGGAAAGAATAGATGCATTTCTCCAAAGTTTTTTGAATGATTTTCAACAAGGGCTATTGAAAAGTAATGGTTGGCCTGTATCGCATCCAGCCTATTTCATTTCTAAGGCTGCTCTAAATGCTTCTACTCGTCTTCTTGCACTTCAACATTCTAATTTGTACGTGAACTGTGTTCATCCGGGATTCGTAAAGACTGGTATGAGATTGAATACAGGGAAGCTATCAACTCATGAGGGAGCAAAAGGTCCTATCATGCTAGCCCTTCTTCCTCTAGGCTCACCTTCTGGTCAATATTATGATCACACAAAAATAGCTAGCTTTGATATTTTATCTAAGATAGATGGTCTATTTGCTTAATATTTTACTACTTCCTACAAATCTAAACTTAATGAAGTATCCTTCAATCACTTGATGAAATGGTTGTATATCAATTAGTATGGCATACTTTAATATGAATTTATTAACTTATAATTTAATTTCATGAAAATTTGTATATAAATTTAGCAAATTAGTTAAAAATATATCATTTTAGAATAAAAGATCAACAAAATATCATAAGACATCTTTTAAGATTTTATCTTTGATCTTTTCATTTAATATTTTTATAGAGTAAATTATGGTTAGAAATTTATTTGATTTTTTCCTGGAAATTAACTAAAAAAATATAACATCTTTATAGATATTATAATGAGTTTATATCAAGGTGTTCATTAAGAAAATTAGTTTTAGGTATGATTATTAATTTTAAAGGAAATAAAGTATAGTTATCAAATCATTTAAATAAAATTAATAAATCTTTCAGAATTATTTAACTGAGATAGCAATAATATTATTTATATTTTATAAAATATTAAAGGAGGGTTTAAAATTTTATTTTTAAATGCAATAATGTACTTTATTGAATACTATGTTTAGATGGTCACGATGAGTGGTTCATAATCATATTTAGGATTTGTTGTTCAAATTAGATTCACTTTCACCTCCAAAAATAACCTGTGTTTTTCAACTCTGAAATATACTCACCTTACTATTTTAACCTATCAAATATTAATTCCCATCATAAGATTCATCCCTTATGAACTTCTCATATCTTGTTAGGAGTTTAGAGTATAATATTTGGCTCTAGGAAAATTCACCCCCAGAAATTCATCAATAGCAATTCATCCCCAAGAATTCACCACCAACATCACTAGCAATTCATCCCCAACAATTCACCACTAACAATTCATCACAGTGACATATTCATCATGTATACAATTCACCACCACCAATGTCACTTATTCCTCAACCACGTGAAGAATGTTTGACCCCTGTTGCTGGTCCTAAAAGGTAGGCTGGAATAATAAATGAAAGAGAAATATCTTGAGATGAGCACACCAGTTTGAACATACTATACCAGTTAGAGCATTTGGGATACAGTATCTAGGGAAGGAACCAAAGGTCATCAACTATAGTTATAACTTATTTCAACAACCAAAGTAATGGAGTTTTCTTCCTATTTAAGTTGGTTTGATTTGTCCAACAAAGTTTTTCTCTGTGTTAAGTCTAATAATTTTTTAATTTTTTTAATCTTCTAAATCATTTTGTTTTTTAAAATATGTTTAATACTCAAATTCAAATAGATTTATAATATGGAGTTTTTTAGTATACATATTATTTTCTCATATATTGATAATTATGTAAAAAAAATATTTTTAATAATTTTAAATTTTTTCTATGTCTAAGTCTTTCAAAAAGTTTGGAATAATTTTAGTCGTGAGACTTTTAAAAACTTAAGGCTAGTTAACTTGCTCAAATAATTTTAATTATATAGATTTTCTCACTTTCAAATTCTCTTAGTTTGCTTGATTCTTTTAATTGAGGAGCTTATCCCACAATTAAACTCATTTGATAGATTACCTTCTAAACTATCTTGATAATAAGTTGATTGAGGTAGAACAATTGATACATATTACAATTCTTAAAATTTCTAAGGTTAGATAATTTTCTTCACTTCTTTACTTATGGAGAGAGCTTTCTTTTTAATAAATAAATTGAGGCCTACAAGTAAAATAATACTTACTCTCATTTAAAATATAAGCATAAAAGACAAAAAAAAATGGGATATGTATGTACTTAAATTGTTGCCAAAAATATAAATATAAATTTAACGAAGTTGAACTAATCAAAAATTCCATGATCTTTTATGGTTGCATTTCAAGTATTGATAAGTGTTTTCGTTTACTTTATTGTTTTAATATTTAAAGTAATAGATATCAATCAACTTTAAAATAAAAAGAAAAATACTTACCAATCTTTGAAATAAAATCATAAATGACAAACAATTCAAATTTTGATCAAAATTTCCAAACTAATTCATATTTTTTTATTTTAATATACACTTTATTTTTTATATATCCATTTCAAATATTATATATAATATATGAAGGATCTATCAAATACTATATCCCAATGTTGAATTGAGAACCATTTAACCAATCAAGAAGGAATTGACCTATCTATAATATTTTTATATTTACATTTCAAACATATAGATATATAATCATATCTGTTATACTTAAATTTCAAACATTGATCAATATATTATTATTTTTTAAAATTGTAGGCACAAAAATTTACTTATTTTAAATAAAAATTTCCCTCCCATGATTAAAAGTTAAGACAATTAATTATCTTACACTAAAATTTTAAAGAAACTATGTATTAGTGAGTGGGAAACATCTATCCAACCCCAACATTACACCTTGACCGTATTTATTAACTAATTGAAAATAAAAAATCCTTTAATTAATAGTCAAATGTAGATTCTCAAGATTGAATACACAATATTCTAGTGATAGTGAGGATGTTCATTTGTCAACCTAACAATGCCAAGCATGTCCACTTTTCCTACGTTACATTATTGTAGTCAAAGTAATTGCTCACTAACCTAATTCAAAATATACATAAGCATAATATATGGCAGCCACTCATGCTTGTAAGGAAGCCATTTGGCTTAAACGATTGTGTTTTGATATTGGTTTTGATGTTGGACAAATTACAATCTATGGTGATAGTCAAAGTGTCATTAGCTTAGCTAAGAATCCTACTTTCCATGCCATAACAAAGCACATTATTGTACAGTTTCATTTTGTTCGTGATATGGTAGAAAATGGAAAGGTGAAGTCAGAAAAGGTTGATACTTTGGCGAATGTTGCAGATGCATTGATGAAGCCAGTGAGAACTGAGAAGTTCAAATGGTGTGCTAGTTCCATGGGCCTTGAGGCCTTGAGCAGTTGATGTCGTAGACTCTTGATAGGTCTTCGACAAGTGGGAGAGTGTTGGGATTAAGGTGTCTCAACCTTAGAGTCTCAACATGGTGAATTATTTTTAATTAATTGTTGCATAATTATTTTTTATCCTAAGTTTCCATTCATCTTTGTGGGACCTCTTTGTGAGGTGGCATATGGATTGGAGTTGTATTTTAGCAGCTGGAATTTATGGTGGAGTTCATGTTTTTTAAGTGGCGTGAGGTAGGGAAAGCAACTATTCTTGGTTATTGTAGTTTCTATGTTGAACTTACATTGTTTTTGGCAAGATGACTATTATAGATGAGATAGGTGTTGTTGCTTTTGGAAGTTGCTATGTGCAACGTTTCATGGATTAGCAAGTTATTGTTTTTTGACACAACTTACCTCTTGGGCTTTGAAGTTGGTTTTGGAAACCATGGGAGCCTACCTTTTCATGTTGAGTTCTATTTATATGTTGGTGCCTTAGCACATTTTATGAGACAGGTTGAAGATTTTCAGAGACATCATTATGCTACTGAAATTATTCCAAAATCATATAATAGTGTGAAAACTCTTGAAGAGGATAGCTCTGAGATTGTATTGTAACTATTGTTGTTGTTGATTAATACAATTGAGCTGAGTGTTTGGAGTGTGGAATTTTTTCTGAAAGGGTTTGCCCACGTATATGTTGTGTTATGAGTTTATTTTGTTTTGAATATATCTATTTATGTTTTTTTAGATGTGCATCTGAATCTATAAATGTTAATTGGTTTAGAAATTTTTTTGCAACTTTCTCCTGATAAATTTAGTGTAGGAAATTGTTTTTGCCACCTGTGTTTCCTTTTAGTTTGTATGTCACTGAAAACTAAAAGAGAAATGGCTTGAAATGGTCAAAATTAATGCACACACCATTTAATTAAATCCCAATAGACTGCTTATCCTCACAGGTTAATGCTTTTACAATTAGATTGAAAAGTTGCAAACAATCTCATTGTCTAATACACTACAACATAGCCATGGACAACTCTAAATCTTTGAACAATAGGTACTACTTTTTTCATCTATGTTTTATTTTTTATGGGGGGTTCATTATGGTGTTTTAAGGCATTTAATTCCATATAATTTGAATTTCAGATGGTGGAAGGAGGACATAGTGGGAGTGGTGATAGGGGAGAACAAGGGCATTGGGTATGCAATTTTTCATTAGTTGGCAAAGCATGGGATGAATGTCATATTAACAACAAGAGATAAAGAAAGGGGTAAGTTCACAAAGTTGAGTCCACGAAATGTGGAAGTTTTTTCCTTAGCCAAAAAAATGAAATCGACATTGCAAAAACAAGATCCCAATTTTTAAAAATCAGGATCCCATTTAGCTTTGAGACCCTGAGCCTAAATGTCAAATGGGATCCCACTTTTTAAAAATTGGGATCCCATTTGTTAAAGGGTCCCAAATCGACATACACAAAATGGGATCCAAATTAGTACAAAACAGGATCATGTTTTGTAATAATCGGGATCCCGTTTTGTAATGATATATATATATTTTTAAATCAACAAAACTTCATCCTCACTGTGCACAAGATCCCAATTTGGTGGGAAACAACGACTACTAAAACCAACCTCCAAGTACACCTCCACCCCCACTTTTTAGCATTTTTTCATTTTTTTATTGAAATTGTTAATAGAAGAATATATTTTACCATTTTTTAAAATTTATTTGGCATTTTAAGCATTTTATTTCTCGTAACAATAGAAATGAAGAATTGTAGAAATAGATGAAAAAATGCAATGAAACCTAAAGATATTGAATATAAAGGGAAAAATGAACCTTGAATTGTATTTTAGAAACAAAATTTAGCTTTTAAAACCTAAATTGTTCAATCAAACCAAAAAAAATGCATTTGAAAACCCTAATTGAAAGGAAACAAAAATTTGCATTTCAAAACCCTAGAAATTGAAATGAAATAAAAAAATTTGCATTTGGAAACCCTAATCAAGCTTTTTGAAACAAAAAATTGCATTAAAAACCCTAATTGCTTAGATTGAAACCCTAAATTGAATTGAAACATTTTTTTTGCTAAAACCCTAAATTGAAATTGAAGAAATTATTTTGATTTTGAAAACCCTAATTTCAAGGTCAAGAAAATTCATTTGCATTGCTTAATGTTTTAAATTTCATTTGCATTGTATGGAGAAAACAATATGTTAAACTTTACTTTCAATGTTAAATTACAATTAGATTAGAAAATACTATGTTAAAGAATATTATCAATCCAAGCGTAATCAATGTTTGTTTGCAAATTCAGTTAGCAAATTCCTAAATCCAAGCATACAATCCATTTCCAATTCACTTTATTAGATAATATTCAACATTCATTTCTATTTTATGTTTTGATCTCTCTCAGTCATGCCTTGTTTCCATTTCTTGTTTGCATGTGTTGTTTGTTGTCTTTTGACAATCTTAACCCTCATTCTAGTCAATTACTTGTTAATTAGGCTTCTAGTTTAGTCTAAAACCTCAATTTACACTAGTTACCTAGACACTACAAGAATCTAAATATTTTTCTTTTCTTTCTTTTAGGTTCTTTCAATTCCAAACAATCTAAAATAAAATACTTGATTCAACATTAACTAAATTTATATTATCCATTTTATATCATAAAATTCATTTAAGTGGGAAATATTAATGAAAAAAATGTTAAATAAAATAATCTTATATTCAATTAAAAAAATATATAGTTAAAATATACATCAAACTCAATCTTACTAATACATAATTATGTGTTTCTATTACAAAAATAGTAAATCTATTCATAAAATCAAAAATATTCATAAACTAGTCACTAACTTGCAAATCCATTATTCCAAGGGCCACCCAAACTTCACCCTAAGTTCCCTAAACCCTAAACCCTGAACTCTAATATCTAAACCCTTAACACTAAAGCATTCATTTTGTCCTAGGACCTTAAAATGAAATTTGGTTTCCTTAGGAAACTCCACCAAATTTTGTTCCCTTAAGCCATGTCTTTTTGTCATAGGACCTTACTACATAGATCCCCTTTAGCCATCCTATTACCCTAAACCCTAAAGCCATCATTTTTTCCTAGGCCCTTAATGAAATTTGGTTGCCTTGGGCAATGTCACCAAATTTTATTCACTTGAGCCATGTCATTTTGTCCTAGGACCTCACTAGATATAGATCCCCTTAAGCCATCCTATCACCCTAAATCGTAAATTGATGTCTTAAGGGGTCCTACTATGAAATTTCTTAAGGGGATCAAATAAGTTCTCAAATTTGGTGAAGTTGCCAAAGGAAACCAAATTTAATAATAATAAGATCGTGCAAGATTATAATATGAATGAGATTTCATGATCTAGGTTGGTCAGTTGAAGCAAGAGCTATCTCAATCAATCGTTCCACAAGAAAATGTTGTTCACTAACTTGCAAGTCCATTATTCCAAGGGACACCAAAACTTCACCCTAAGCTCCCTAAACCCTAAACCTTGAACTCTAAAATCTAAACCCTAAACACTAAAGCATTCATTTTGTCCTAGGACCTTAAAATGAAATTGTGTTGCCTTAGGCAACTCCACCAAAATTTATTCCCTTAAGCAATGAATTTTTTTTGTAGGACCTTACTACATAGATCCTCTTAAGCTATCCTATTACCCTAAACCCTAAACTCTAAACTCTAACCCTAAACTCTAAAGCCATCATTTTTTCTTAGGCTCTTAATGAAATTTGGTTGCCTTGGGAAACTTCACCAAATTTTATTCACTTGAGCCATCTCATTTTGTCCTAGGACCTCACTAGACATAGATCCCCTTAATCCATCCTATCACCTTAAACCGTAAATTGATGTCTTAAGGGGTCCTAATATGACATTTCTTAAGGGGATCAAATAAGTTCTCAAAATTTGGTGAAGTTTCCCAAAGCAACCAAATTTAACAATAATAAGATCATGCAAGATTTTAATATGAATGAGATAAATCATGATCTAGGTTGATCAATTTATGGTTTAGGCTGATAGGATGGCTTAAGGGGATCTATGTCTAGTAAGGTCCTAGGACAAACTGACATGACTCAAGTGAATAAAATTTGGTGAAGTTTCCTAGGACCTTAATTAAATTTGGTTTCCTTAGGCATCTTCACCAAATTTTATGCACTTAAGCCATGTCATTTTGTACTAGGACCTTACTACACAGATCCCCTTAAGCTATACTTTAGGATGTCTTAAGGTGTCCTAATATGACATTTCTTAAGGGGATAAAATAAGTTCTCAAAATTTGGTGAAGTTTCCCAAGGCAACCAAATTTAACAATAATAAGATCATGCAAGATTATAATATGAATGAGATTTCATGATCTAGGTTGATCAATTTATGGTTTAGGGTGATATGATGGCTTAAGGGGATTTATTTCTAGTAAGTGCCTAGGAAAAAATGGCATGGCTCAAGTGAATAAAATTTGGTGAAGTTTCCTCAAACCTTAATGCAATTTGGCTGCCTTGGGAATCTTCACAAAATTTTATTCACTTAAAATCCATGTCATTTTGTACTAGGACCTTACTACATAGATCCCCTTAAGCCATCCTATTACCCTAAAACATAAATCATAAAACTCTAAATTGTAAACCCTATAGCATTCATAAATTGTCCTATATTAATAGTTAATTTTTTTTCATTCAAGTAACATGCCTTAGAAATAAATGAGGCTTACATATTTATCATTTGTATTCAATTAGGCCATTTATATTGAATGGTTTAAGGTATTTCCTAAACATGTATCTTACATTTTGAAATTAAAAATCTAATGCAGGTTCACTCATATCTTAGAGATCACATGGATCAATTCAATAATATTCGTAATCCACCTCCATGCCATCCATCTCCACCACCTTCACCTACACCTCCACCCACTCCACATCATAACCCCCAACCTCCACCACCTAAAATCAATGGTGCTCATTTGCAAGCACGAATCAATGCCAATGTTAGAACCATCCAAGATCAAATCAACATTATTCAAAATGAAGAATGTGTCACACCACCTGTGAGGATGTTTGCATCTAGGATGCAAACTATTTTTGATGTTGTTAGGGATATGGATGGGATCTTAGTGTTATCTAATTTCGCTACATGCTCAATGTTACCCATTTCTCACTCATTGGTTTGAAAGGGTAGAATTTGTTTTAAACTGAGAAAGATAAGGTACTTTTATTATCTTCCTTCATCACATTCAAATGTATAAATAAAAAATCTAAAAAGGTTACAACTACAGACCATTCATTCATACATATGCATGTACTAGAGAAAGATTCACATATTTTTGAATATGTAATCTTTATTGAATGAGATAGGACACATGTGTCTCACACAACAAGCCATGAGATTGACTTTTCCTTGATACAAATAAAGATGAATTAATGCATGAATAAATGAAGGAGAGTAAATGTGAATGTAGAGGGATGACCAGTCATTCCTTGAATGATTAGTTGATGTTTGTCTCGCTTCAGTGTTGTCCTCGTTACTTGTCCTTCCTAGTTTCCATGTGCTCCTGTTCCTGCAGTGGTCAAGCAATGTTTTAGAGTTGTACTCTAAGCAATGAAAAGTCATAACCATAATGATCATTTATATTATCCACCTATCCATGCATCAATTTATCTCCATGTGCATCAAAAGATCAATGAATGCCTCAGGTGTTTAGGAAAACCATTTGGTCAACGTACACACAAAAGACAACCATTTTTTTCTAAGTTGTTTGTTTCATGTGTAGCTACAGGTGCAGATATGATTTAAATAAAATATGAGTGGAGATAAATGTGGCTCCCATGAGGGTTGAGCCCAGCTCATTATTTATGCACAATTTTTTTTTTTTTGCACTCTAGTGCATCTATGCAGAATACAATAGCACTTTTCTATTCATTGAAGCTATGAAAGAACTTGAAACAACATAATCATTCAATAGAGGATACTTGTACAAATCTACTATAACAGTTAAATAAAATGAGGAAAAACAAGAAATGGTGCTGAATCTAAGAGGGCAGGGGATCTGGAATCTATCTAACATTGGAACCAGTTATGATCAAATTAAGTCTATAAATACATGAAGTCTTGGAAGAAGGATGAAACAAATTTTGAGACAAGTATTTTATCCAAGGAGGACATTGTTGCTAAGGTCTTTTCAAGGATGCAAGTGATCAAGAGCCTATAGAGTTAACCTTGACTTTTGTACATTTGAAACCCATAGTTGTATTTGAGACTCCTAGGAATCAAGTTTATCTAGAGAAGAAATCAGGCTACGAGAGAATATTTAGGCAATACTTTTTGGAGTTGGGTCAGTTTGATTTATTCATGAATTTTTCTCTACTTGTATTGTTTGTGGGCTTAAATATTTCCTGGGAAATGATGAGGATGAAAAGGTTCACAAATCCTTTCATATAAAGCATCTTTAAGGAGTTTATTTTAAGGGTTGGCATAATGAATAAATTGTTAACCTGTTTCATGGCGATGATCATATCATTTTGGTCTTGAATAGTGTTTCTTCTCATCATCAACACCAAGTGACTAGGTAGCTATTTCATGGATACAAAAAGACAGTGGATATGAGACAGTCACTTCCTAAGGTATGAAAGAAGGGATTTGCACAGTGAGAAGCACTACAATGCTATGGTTTCCACAATCTATAATCACTATTAAATGCAACAGTAACATCAAAATGAGGATAGTTCTAAATAATGGTTCAAGGCACAATTAGGTTCATGAAAGGAACAATAGAGGGAATGCATGCTCAAATTCTGTGTTAAGGTTGTATCATGGTATTTGATAGTCAAGTCTTATATAAGCCAAATGAAAGGGATTCTCTCATTCTAAACAAGAAAGGACACTTGCATACATTCTTAGAAGTAATAAAAAGAGTTCTAAGGATAGAGAAAGGTAAAGGAGATCATGTTACACTATGTCCTCTAATCAAAATAATGACGGAATTAAAAGATGCTAATATTATAAAAGAAAACACCGTTTTTGAGATAGTCATGCTAGATCTACTTGATAACAACACTGTTACATAAAAGAAAGATATATAATCTTGATGGCACTGTGGAAAACAACAATACAAGCTATGGTTGAGACAAATGGAGCAGCAGCAAGTGATATCATGATACAGTCCCAATCAAGTAGCATTAAATTCTATCAAGACAGTAAGATTCCAAATACTGAGAGTTATCATTGTAACTTTGGATTTCTTTTAGGTTTTTGGTTAGGTGTTAAGCAGTAAATCTATGAATGACAATAGAAACCCAAAGACCTATCGAGTACAAAGGAATTTAAAAAATAAATAGTTATACCTATAAATTGAGTTCTCCATGATTACCTCCATAGTACCTTCTTACTTGTTGGATGATGCTTTGCCCTCAGATCCATCATGCGAGCAATCTGCAAATATATGCTTATGTCCTACACCAAGCTTTGAAGGATTTGCATAAATGTCTAATGCCTATGCCTAAATGACTATGATTGCCAATGCCTAAACATGCTAAGACTTGATTAAATAAAGAAAATAATTGTAATGAGAAGCCTAAGTGTGCAAGTCAATAAATACACAACGCGTCTCTATAATATGTGCGTGTGTCATCGAAAAGTGAGAGGAAAATGGCATTTTATAGAAAATGCCATTTTGAATGGACAGGTGAGATTGCATTCTGACCAAAACCTAAAATGAGAGGTACAGATTAAAACTGAGAATCCCTAATTAGGGTTATGGAAAAATCATTAATCGAGCAGTCAAGATGTCATCTCCAAGAATTGAATCGACGGTGGAGAATAAATGAAGAAATATTTTCTAAAATAAAGATTTTCAAAAATGAATAAGATAAAGACCAGACTGAAGACCAATTTTGGAAGGGTCTAGAACCTGCCTGATTACTTGACTCTTGAAGGAAAGCTACTAATTTGGAACTAAATTACTTCCAAATGTGAATTTGTGAGGAATAGTAAATAATCAGTTTTCAAATTATTTACCAAAATGAGCTTGTAGTTAAGAATGAGATGACATTTTAAATAATTTAATTTATTTAAAATGGAAAGAATATCCAATTTGGCAATTAAATAATTAAATTTAATTATTTAATTTAGCAAATAAGACTGATAATTAAATAAATTATTTAATTCATTCAAGTGACATATTAAATAAATAAATAAAAACTTATTTATTTAATAATCATGAAGAATTAAAGTGAATAGAAGGTAATTAAATAAATTAAGAAATTTATTTAATTAAGGGAAGACCTTAGACAATTAATGACGTATTAAATAAATAAATAAAATTTATTTATTTAATAATCATGAAGAATAAAAGGACATGAATTAATTAAATAATTATGAATTATTTAATCAATAGTCGAATATGGACCAAAGACACAATTATGCTAGGACGAAAGTAAAAATGAAGCTTGTAGGCTAGGTCATTTTTAGGTGTCTACATTTTGCCCCTCTTTGTCATAATGCCGCTTGTCGCGTTGTGACAAAGAAAAAAAGTTTAAGCCATTCCCTGGTAACGGTATGGAGTATCCTTGCCCCCTCAGGAAAATTTTCAAATTTTGAGTCGGCAGCAGAAAAATTTGTAAAGGGTCCCGATAAGTCAATTTGATGACAAGAAGAACAATGATGCAGTCGGTTTTGAATTCTGACATGTTTAAGGCAGCCAATGAGGTGGTCAAACTTGGTCCAATGAGCTTCCAGTAATAACCCAGTTGACAAATGCCATTTTGACTTTATAAATAGGTTGACAAAGGGGTAAAAGTCAATTCACTTTTACTATTTACTTTGTGAATTTTGAGAGTTCAGAGTGAAAAGGAGCATAGAAACGATGGTGATTCCAATGAAAGAGCATCGCGGTGAGATCGTGCGGACATTCAGGCAGTCAAAGGGCTCAGAGCCAGTGGTATGTACCCCTATCCTACTTCATAATTTTTTCATTTTGCATGTCAAAACTAGGTTTCTAGGGTGAGTAACGAATGTGCCATGACGCATATGCATTCGCATTCAACACATTCGCCCTTGCGTTCAACACATATGATGCATCGCGATGCAAGTGCAACAAAGGATTAGGGTAGAGCGGTGGTTTGCGCTGCATTTGCCAAAACCTGCGATGCATTCGCTTTTTCGAGTCGCATTTGAATGTTGGAATGCTACAATCGTCAATTTGCAATGCATTTGCTAGTTTGATGGACGCACTTGTGTTTAGGTGACGCATTCACTTTGCTCCGACGCAATTGTGAAATTTTGAGACACAAGTGCAAACATGCGACACATTTGCAATTTTGCATCACATTTGATGTATGGAACAATGCAATGGACTTTTTGAGACGCAATTGCTTTAGTGCGACGCATTTGCCTTTGACTTTGACTGGAGTTGTATTTGATATTTGTGTAACCTTAGATGCTTGTGATAATACTAACAACTTGCTCACAAGGTATTGAGGACTTACTTGGCTTTTTACAGAGGCAGCTTGGTTTGATTTACACATGCGAGAGCAAACCGATGACATTTCAGTTTGCTGACCAGTTGAGCCTGTGAGAGTGGTGTCGGTTGATGTGAATGGGATTATTCTATGCTACTTACATGCCCACCATTCGGGCTAATAGGGGATTACTGACTGTACTATGTGAGCGGTGGCACTCAGAGACCTACTCCTTCCACCTGTCGATAGGTGAGGCCACTATTACTTTGGAGGATGTCTACCATATTCTATGAGTGCCAATTCGAGGGGAGCGGATCATCTACGACCCTCATCATAGCGAGCAGACCTTCTGAGTGTACTACCGAGATCAGGGTGCAGGACTGGGCATCCAGGGCTATGAGATCAGATGGGAGTTCATGGCAGAGCACTATGGTCGCTTTGATGCCTTCCTGGTGACCTTGGTTGCAGGTATTTTGATTCCCAACTGTTGGGGACACGGATTCCCTATTGGCTAGGGGGATGTCCTGGTGGACATGAGACAAGACAGGACCGTTTATGCTTAGGGTCCCTATTTACTGGGGACACTTTACCATTAGCTGCATGATGTTGCCTACAGGAGGGTAGAGAGTATCTCGTGCAGGACCACTCTGATGATGATGTGGGCTTGGGAGCACATTGCCATATTTCATCCTCCCATTCAAAGACTACAGTTGGCCGAGGGGATGCCTTATGCCTATTACTATGCAAGTGCTTTACAACAGACTCAGATAGGCGAGATAGATTGGTGGCGGCACATGACTGACATGATGGTGTCTTTCATCTAGAGACCTTACAGAGATTACAGGTAGTTGGACGATGAGGACGACCACTTGAGCCTTTGAAGATAGTACAAATATTTGATTGGGAGGACCGTGCAGACCTCACTGATCATCAAGATGTATTTGCTATAGTGTGTCCTCAGATAGTTTGAAGAGCAGGAGGGTGTACCTATAGGGATAGCCAAGTATGCCCGGTCATCTAGAGTGTATACTTGGGGACTAGCCATCCCAGTGGCCTTTGTAGAGCAATAGATTGATGGGCTAGGAGCCCAGGCATGGGGATGGAGGGGTGGAGCAGCCGATCCTGGGATGACAACCAATTATGACCTATGGTGGCAGGCACATAGACTAGTGCCATTGACAAATCCAAATGGGCCAGCACTAGTGGACAGACGGTCAGTGATCCCACATGTGAAAAGGGCTAGGCGAAGTGGCAGGGGTGGAGGTAGAGGGAGAGATGGAGGCTGAGGTAGAGGTAGGGATGGAGGCAGAGATGGAGACCGGGGTGGAGACGGAGGAAGAGACAGAGGCAGAGGTGGAGATGATGGTAGAGACGGCCGGAGGTGACAACGAGATGGTCAAAGATAGGCCTGAAGGGTGCACCCATATGTGGTGAGGGTAGCATTAGATGCTATCCTTGAGGTTGACGAGGAGGGGGAGAGAGAGGAGCAACCTCGACATGAGGGAGAGGGTGAGGAGAGACTGGAGGAGGGGATGGAGTGGGAGGATAGGAGGAGGATGTGGAGGTGGGGGGTCAGGAGGAGGGGATAGAGGTGGGGGGTTAGGAGGAGGATGTGGTAGTGGCAGAGGATGTGGCAGAGGATGATGATGATGAGGACGATGCCATGGATGAGGTAGAGAGACTCCTTAGATGGTGGATGGTGGAGAGAGAGGAGGAGATACCGTCCTTAGGATTGCCCCAAGATGCCATGACAAATCAGAGGGTGGCCAACCTACAATGGAGACTAGATGAGAGCAGGGCCCAAGTTAGGTCATTACAGTTAGAGTTAGAGGTAGCTCGGGTAGAGAGAGATTAGGTAGTGATCCGTCAATAGGATTCGACTCAGTGGTGCACACAGTTTGCAACATTATGTACAAGTCCTATAGGGGATATTGTTTGCGAGCTAGCCAGGGTGAGCACGAGGCTAGGATAGTATCAAACCTTATATGAGTAGGCAGTAGCACCTAAGCGACGAGATCCTACCTTGTCATGATCGCAGATGAGGACAGGTAGTAGCCATAGATTAGGCAGTGCTAGTGGTAGCAGGAGTCACACCAGTGTCGAAGGATCGACCTCAACAGGGCACACATTAGGGCATAGGTCACACCACTCATGCAGGCACACCCTGAGTCACCATTCGGGTCACAGTCATGGGTCGACTGGTTCAATGCAGAGGTCGGTATAGGGACAGCCACCAGTGATTGATCCATCTACTTCTCAGAGTTAGGCAACAGTGACATCACAGGTGTCCGTTACCGTGGTGATGATGCCATCATTCTCAGTTCCTTTAGTTGCACAAGCAGAGGTTACCACAGGTCTGCCTATTGTTTCAATGCCAGCCTCAGAGTTGTAGCTGCCACATTCTTCACCACGAGGGGATGATGAGAGTCTACCTTAGGGGAATTTTTGTTATTATGACACACTATGTATATTTATTGAGCCAGCGAGCTCCATTTTTGGGATATCTCCTGACTTTATGTTGTGACATTGTACCTTTTTGAGATGATATTATATGATGATGCAGTTTTGATGCAGCCTACATGTTTGTTATGTGCTATTCTTTGATTTAATGCATTATGATATATGTTTTGTATGATGTTGATTTATGATGTATCATGTATGTCCTATGATGCTTTTTTTTTTAATTTTGATGTCATGATGATGCAATGATTACTTATGTGAGATGATGATGATAATGATGTGCATAATGTATTTAGTAAATGGATGCCATATTGATGATAATGTTAATGCAATGTTTGTGATTATGAATATGATTCAATGCTATGGATGATGTATGTATGGACCTAATGCAATGTTTATATGATCATAGATGCACTTATGTTTTTGGATATCATAGGATATCATCGTGAGATGGATGAGAGAAGATGACCAGACCGAAGAAGATGCATGCTAGCTCTTAGACTTTGATCAAAATCCTTCCAAGCTTTAATATAGGACTTTAATATTTATTGCTCTTAACCATCATTGGGCAGACTGTTGTAATGGCCAACAAACACCATGATATGACATAGATCAAGGTGTGCAAGGTCGTACCATCATGTAAGATAAGAAGTTGCAGACAAGGATGATCATGACTCATACTAAGAGCGTGATTTCCCTAGTCTTTTTGTCATAATCAACCATAAGAAAAAAAAGACAAGGACAATTCATGAAATGTCGTTGCTTCTCTAAATCTTGTTTCCAGGACATCCTCGAGAAATTAGTGGCATGATTGTCACAAAAAAATAAAAAATAAAATAGAGCCCTTACCATGATATGTCGTTCTTTCTTCTAAATCCTAGAATTAGGACCTCATTGAGAAACTAGTAGTCATGCGTGTCAATAGTCATGATACGTCGCTGCTTCTCTAAATTCTGCTTAGTGGGATCTCACTAAAAAACTAATAACATGATAAAAGACCAAAAGAAAATTGTCAAGTGTTTGCCAAGTGCGTCTGGATATCCATTGTCAGAATGTCAGATTTGATGATGATAAGATGCTAGAGTGTCAAAGCGTTGATGATGCTCAGATGACAAATGTCCGAAGTTGCCAAATTTAGGAAGGACACATCCTAAATAATGTTGATGTCATGAGGATTGATGTCTAAATGTCATGTGACGGTGATGATGACGATGCCTAGGAAGGACACATCCTAAGGCCTAAATGATGTAGTTGGTTCTTCAGAAGGAAACATCTAAAGAAACTGATGTTAAGAAGAGTGATCCTTAGATGCCAAGAGGATCCCTTAAATTGTCGAATGACCGTGATGATGCCTAGGAAGGACCCATCCTGAGGCATGAACGACTGAGGCTATCCTTTAGAAGAACACATCTGAAGATTAACCTAAAGTTGATAGTTTGACAGGTTATGATGATTTGACTTGTTTTGACTGAGTTTGACTTGTGTTTGACTATATGTCGATATTGTCATGATGATATGATTGACCTGTTGATGAGATTGTCATATTGAAATAACTATTTGCCATGAGTTATTTTTAGGAGTTTACCCATTCAAGAATGATTCGCTTTGCCTTGAAGCTATTTTGACGTGTGTGATAGTGTAGTGCCATGAACCCTAATGGACTAACCTAGTGTGGCCTCAGGGGCTCATCGATAGATGGCCTTGCCTACATCATACACTCAGAGACAACGTAGTTCAACACGACCAATGACTTTGTATTGATGACCAAAGATTGTTCCATGATTTTATTTTGACAAACCTAAATGGACTGACCTAATGTCTCGGGGACTCAAATGTGAGTCTTGCCTACGTAGCAAGTGCGCAGAGACAATGTAGTTCGGACAAATGACAAAGACTGATTAAGATGACTAACTTTGACAAGAGATGACCCTGTGTTTTCGTTTTTCGAACAGTCTAATGTTTTGTTGTGGTTTTTTGTAGGGCGTTTTATAATTTTTAGGTCTTTCTTCAGGACATTTTATGATGTTTTTGTCTTTTCTTCAAGACTTTTTTCAATGTTTGTCTTTTTTCAGGACTTTTTGCCAATGTTTTTTTCTTAATTATTTTAGGTCTTTTTGCCAATGTTTTTGTCTTTTTTTAGGACTTTTTGTGATGTTTTTGGTCTTTTATCAGGACTTTTTTTCCAATTGCCAAGATCATGTGTGACATCCACTACAATTACATGATAAAACTTTTCCCCCAGTTAGGTCCAAGACTTAGCTATTTTTAAGGGATATGTAGGGGATGCTGCTGGTGTACCAGATGGATAGTCGTTAGGACTTGATGTCAATTATTTATCCACCATGACAGGTAGAATGGAATATGGTGGCTATTTGTGTGATAATGGTGGAAATACCCTTTCTCCTAGGCCAAGGCAAACAAAGTGACAGTAGATGGCAGAGCAATGATTGATTACGCATGGCGCCTGTTTGCCAGGTTTTCACCATGGTACTTATCCAAAGCGCTTGTTTGCCAAGTTTTTACTATTGGACAAAATTTTTCTCTTTACTCTTTTTTTTGTCCTTTTCTCATTTTTTTGATATTGCCGAGACGCCTACTTACTAGGTTTTCATCAGGGCAACGATTTTTTTGTCATTTTTCAATTTTTTTGTATTTTATGGTTTTTCAACTCAATTCCCTGATGCTATGCGTAGAATCTTCGGAGATGTAAACTGTTGATGGTCTCTGTTAATTGTTCTACATCTAGCATGGCCAACTAATAGGCTCCAAAATTGAAAGAAAATATGATAATGTAGGTACCCAACCAGTTTGGTTCAAATTTTTGGGGCTTTTCTCTATCAGCTTGGTTCTTGGGGTTCTACATGAGAACTAAGTCACTAATGTCAACTTTTCTGACCATAACCTTCTTATTATAGCTGCAACAAAGATGATTCTGATATGCTTGCAGATGGTTTAGTGAATTTTTCCTTCTCTCTTCTAACATCTCTAGCTTGTGCAAGCGTGATTGTTTGTACTCCTCTTCATCAGTTAAACCCTTCAAGGAGACTCGTAACGAAGGAATTTCAACCTCAATGGGCAAGATGGCATCAGTGCCAAAGACTAGGGAAAATGGAGTGGCTCTTGTAGGCGTACAAATGCTAGTTCGGTAGGCCCACAGAGTAGGGTTGAGTTGTATGTGCCAGTCACGGCTAGCATCATTGACAGTCTTTTTTAGGATTTTGACAATAGTTTTATTTGATGCCTTAGCTTGACCGTTTCCCTGTGGGTAGTATGGAGATGAAAAATGGTGTTGGATGTGAAATATCTCACATAACTCACGTATATCTTGGTTTTTAAATGGACATCCGTTGTCAGTGATGATGGATTGTGGAAGGCCATATTGGCAAATGATGTAGTTAAGAATGAACTTGGATATTTGCTTGCTGGTTATGTATGTCAAAGGGATGGCTTTGATCCACTTCGTAAAATACTCAGTGGTGATAATGATAAATTTGTGGCCATTGGATGAGGTCAGATGAATCTTACCCACAAGGTCGAGTCCCCATTGAGCAAAGGGCAAAGGAGAAGTGATCGGCCAAAGTTCTTGTGCTGGAGCATGGATCAAATCACTGTGAATCTGACATTTGTGACAAGTCCTAACATATTCAAATGCATCCTTTTCAATGGTCAGCCAATAATACCCAAGTCTTGTTACTTTCTTGGCTAGGGTAGGACCACTCAAATGAGACTCGCATATACCATCGTGTACCTCGTGTAAGGTTGTACGTGCTTCGTTAGTGTCGAGACATCTAAGGAGGGTGTTGTCAAAGCTATGGCGGTAAAGGGTGTCACTGACGATGGCATACCTTGTGAATTTTTGGATGAAAGACTTCCTTTGGTTATTGGATAGGTTCAGTGGAAGGGTTTGGGATTTTAGGTAGTCATAAATATCCTGATACCAAGGAGAGTCAGGACCAACAAGTTCACAAACCATCTCTGACTCTCAAATGTCATAGAAAGGGACCAATAATTTCTCTATTAGGAACTCCAACTGTGGAAAATTGCTTGGTATGTCAAGGAGAGAGCCTATTGTAGCCATGGCATCTACCGCTTTGTTTTGTGCCCTCAAAACCTATTCAAAAGTTATCATCTCAAAGTATGTGTGGAAACTGTCAACCATCCATTTGTAAGGCATCAAATTCTCATCCTTTGTGTCATAGTCATCATTGACCTAGTTGATGATGATCTGAGAATCTCCATAGACATGTAGTGTTCTAATCTTCCATTTTATTGCCATTCTTAGTCCTATAACTAATGCCTCATATTCCGTCACATTGTTTATGCATGGGAAGGTGATACAGAAAGACTTAGGAATGGAGTCTCCTTGCGGGGCGATGAATAGAATTCCTACCACTGAGCCATGATTTGTGTGTGATCCGTCAAAGTAGAGTCGCCAAGGTGCCTTAGGTTCTGTATGAAATATCGACTCATATGGAAAATTTGCCACTAACAGGTGATCATTCTGCAAAGGTACGTCTGCCAACTGATCTGTGATGGCTTGTCCTTTTATAGCCTTTCTTTCAAAATATTGAATGTCATATTCACTCAGAATCATGACCCATTTTTCCAGGCGTCTTGTTAATGCCGCCCGACTTAGCAAATATTTGAGTGGGTCGATCTTTGCTATTAATTATGTCTAATGACTCAACATGTAATGTCTTAGCTTTTGTGCTACAAAGACCATGGCTAGGAAAGCTCATTCAATTGGTGTGTAGTTTAGTTTGTACCCGAACAATGTTCGACTGATGTAATATATAGCTCATTCCTTTTCTTCTTGGTCGTTCTGTGCTAGTAATGCCCCCAATGCTGAACTAGTTGTTGAGATGTATAGGATCAATGGATTTCCATGAATGGGAGGCATGAGGACTGGCGTTGATAGTAGTTAATCTTTGATTTGTTGAATGCCATCCTATCACTTATCTGTCCATACAAAGGGGATACCTTTGTGCAACAGATAGTGGAATGGGTGACACTTATCTGCCAATTGGGCTATGAAATGCTGAATAGATTGTACCCTACCTTGTAGAGTTTTGAGTTCGCTAATTCCTCTGGGTGGAGGCATGTCTATGATGGCTTTGACCTTTGCTAGATCAACCTCTATGCCTCTTCAGGAAAAATATGTATCCCAAGAGTTTACTTGATGTGACCCCGAAAACACACTTCTTAGGATTTAGCCAGACTTTTTACTCTTCAAGTCTCTTGAAAATTGTGTCGAGTACCTTCAAATGATCTTTCCTGGTTGTTGTTTTGGCCAATAGGTCATCTACATAATCTTCCATTATTTTGTGCATGATTTCATGGAAGATCATGGTCATAGCCCTTTGGTATGTGGCACCTGCATTTTTGAGACTGAATGGCATGACATTCCAACAGTATGTACCCCATGGGAAAGTAAATGTCATTTTGTGCTGGTCTTTAGGAGCAATGCGAATTTGATTATAGCCGAAGAAACCATCCATGAGGGATAGCATCTCATATCCTGCCGTAAGGTCAACTATAATGTCAATGTTTGGCAAAGGAAAGTCATCCTTTAGGCATGCTTTATTTAGTTCTTGAAAATCAGTACAGACACAGATCAACCCATTTGTCTTTGTCACTAGCACTAGGTTAGATATCCATTTAGCGTAGTCAATAGACCATATGAATCCAGCATCTAGCAATTTCTTTAACTCGGCCTTGACTAGTAGAGCAACTTGGGGGTGCATTTTTCGTAACTTCTGCTTGACTGGTTTGGCATTAGGTAGTAGTGGCAGATGGTGTAGAACCATTTCTGGGTCCAATCTTGGCATGTCAGCATAGGACCATGCGAAGTTTATTTTTTGTTTTGCAAAGAATTTATGAAAATCTGGTCTCTCTTCTTCAGTCAATGATGCAGCAAAGAGGACCATGTTGGGATTTTCTGCAGTTGATATGTTATCCTCTATTGTGCCTTCGATAAGCATAGCTGATTTTTCTTGTTGCATGGGGAGAAAGTCCAATCCTCCATCTTTGGGTGCCTCAAATAGGTTTTCACCCATAGATATGTCCTTTTTTTTTACTATTTTACATCAAAAGGTGCCTTTCGGTTTTCACCTAGAGACGTTTCATTTTTTATTTTATTTTTACTTTTACTTTTGTGACCAGAGGATGAAGCAGTCTCGCTGAAGTATGCAGTGCAGTCCAAATCAATAGTGAATCCTGACTTGTGGTCCCAACTAGGTATGCCTTCATGTAATCCCATAAATTCAACAATTGCCTCATCATTCTGGAATGTGTCCAAAACTGGCGAGCCTTGTTGGTCCCAATTGACTAGCTCAGGGTAAACTAAGGAAATGCCATTGTCAATGTTGGTGAATTGAGGTGAGGATGCGGAAAGCATGTAGATGGATTCAGTGATGTTGTAGATGAGATTATCATCATCCAACTCTACATCGGACTCTATCCAATATTCCCCTTCACTAGTGTCATATTCGTTGTCGAAATAAGGGGTGAAAACTTTAGAGCCCTGGTTGTCAATGTCATCTGATACTTCTAATGGATTGGACTGAAAGGGTTCATATGATGGGTGTTGTATGTCATGGGAAGTGGTAATGAGACTTTGACTACTTTTTGCCTATTCGATTTTGAATGTTTGCCAAAATCGTTGTTTAGAGGTCAGTTCCCCTAGTTCGATAAACAAATCATCAAGACAACAATCACTTAGGGATCGTTCTAAGCCAAATTCCCATTCTTGGGAGTCAGTTTCGGTGAGGGTTTCCTTAGTGGTCTCGACACTTTTTGAAGCATGTACTCGCTCACTCAAAATTTTGATGGTACGTCAATCATCATTATTGGGCGATCTAAACCCTAATCCGAGATATTTTGGAATTTGGAAAGGTTCTATGGGTTCCCTTCGTCTAGTTTTATTTCTTCCTAGGCCACTAGTACCATCGTAGCCTTTAGCCTTCATGATGTCATAAACTTTGCCATATTTTTGAATTGGTAATGGGGGTAGTGCGATAGTATCCTTATAGATCCATCCTATGATGTCAGCAAGGTCTTCATTACTCATGTCTCCCCATTTAATGAAAACTATTTTTAGTGGAACTTTGAAAATTTCCCTGGGTTCTATTCTAAAACATGGCTGACCATATATCTTTGGAGACTTGGGTATTGTTGTTATGTTGTATGTTGTATGTAGTTTGAACTCTCGACAGCCAAGGTCTTGGATTTTGACAGTGGATTCAGCCTTAGGATTTGTTGGAGGTGGTGGTGTGGTGGAAGACGTGGATGGAGCGGATGTGGAAGATGATGTGAGTGTGGATGGGTCAATGTATTTGGATGACGAGGAGCCAGGTGCTTCTCGGTTAATAGGCATTTAGTTTTCAGAAATAACCCCCTAGGTTGGTACAATATTGGAAGGGGTCGAGGTCTCTATATATGGTTATTTTTGTGTCACTTTAGGCATTGGTGATATGTGGATAGAATGACTTTTAAGGCATGAATCCATGGATGGCCGAGCAAGATGTTATATGGTAGTTCCAAATCCATGACCTAGCAGGTTGTGTCCACAATGACCGGTCCCACTCTGAGAGGGAGAGAGATAACACCATGTGAAGAGAATTCTTTGTCATTGTATGCTTTGATCACTATACTCTTTGTTGGGTCTACGCATGCATCAGAGAACCCTAAAGCCTTAACCAGTTTGAGGGAGCATATGTTCAATCCTGCTTTGCCATCTACTAAAACCTGTCTAACTTTGTGCTTGTGGACAAAAGTTTCTATGTGCAATGCATCATTATGGTTGGTTTTAGGTGATGAGTAGTCTTGATCCAAGAAGGTGACATGGTGAGGCATAGTGAGGTATCCCACCATGGTTTCAAATTGATTGACATCAACGTCCTTGGGGACCAATGACTCTTGCAGAGTTTTATCTAGGATATCTTTGTACGCAGGACATATATGAAGTAGCTCAAGTATAGAGATTTGTGTGGGGGTCTTGCCTAGCTGGCCGATAAGGTTGAACTAACTTTTGGGTTGCCACTGCTTTTTGGTCGAGATAGATTTTGACTATTTAGCAGATGGGCCAAGTATGATGATTTTGGCTTGTCTAGAGGGAGGTGGACTAGCTATAGTGACCTTGCCACTTTGAGTAGTAGCGTTACATTGGGGTGCTCTCTTGACTGTAATGGTATTGATGTATTCGTCATCAGTTCAGACATTATTTATAATTGGTCCACTAGAATAATCATACTTGGCTTGAGTGAAGTTAGCTTGATTATTTTTCATATGTGGACCTAAAGTGGAGGCCTTATGAGAACCATGGTCCTGCAGTGGATTCTTATGGATAGTATGATCTGAATTGGAGGTGAATTGCGATCCACCTACTTCGATGACATGACTTTCAATAAGATCTTGTATTAGGTTTTTCAACTATCGATAGTTAGAGGTAGTATGTCCTTTTGTTCGATGGTAGTCACAAAATGCATTATCATTCCACCATGCTGGTTTAAATTATCTTGGGTCATACGGTTTTGGTTCTTGAAGTATGATGACCCCATTTAGGAGACATTTCTTGAGGACTTCTTCAATGGGTTCACCCAAGGAAGTGTATGTGTGACCTCTAGGAAATTGTCTCATCTGACGGTACTTTCCCTGATTATTTTGACTGTTCTGATTGTTTGAAGGGACATTAGTAGGGGGTGTCGATGTCGTTGCTGGTTTGTTTTGTTGTTGAACCCCTTTTAGGGCTAGTACAGGACTCCCAATGTTTGCAGTCTTAGTGTCAACAACACCGTCATTTGTAACGTGTTTATTTTTTACCCAGTATTTTAGAAGTTAAGTGGGATGATATAAAGAAAGATGTACCTAAGAGCATGTGGGAAGCTTTGATGAAAAGGAGATCAGAGGCTATTGAATTTGAAGAGAAAAATAGAAATGATGCATATAATAAGATTGGGTCTTACCTAACCCCGGATGATCTGAAATCTTTGAAGAAGATCTGTGTAGAAATGTTTTAGATGAAGAAAAGAGTAAACATGTTGATGAAAAGGAATAAAAGTTGATAAAGAAGGTAAGGAAGGAAACAACAAGAGTTATTTGAGATACAATAGAAAAATATGGCATGCCTAAAACTAATGAATATGTTGCTACTAAAAATGCTAAGGAAATTATTCCTCTAAGTGATATAGGGATTGTTTGAAGGGACATTAGTAGGGGGTGTCGATGTCGTTGCTGGTTTGTTTTGTTGTTGAACCCCTTTTAGGGCTAGTACAGGACCCCCAATGTTTGCAGTCTTAGCATCAACAACACCATCATTTGTAACGTGTTTATTTTTTACCCAGTATTTATTCTTGTTGGTGGTTGGATTGACATTTGTGTTTTTGGAACCATATCTTAATTCTCCCTTTTCCATAAGGTATTTTTCAATCTGGACCCCTTTTTCAACTAAGCCTGTGAAGTTTGTGTAGCAATGAACTTACAATGCATACTTTAGGGGCCCCATAAGTGTTTGGACAAACGTTTCAACTTTCTCCCTTTTGGGGATGTCAATGTGACACCAACTAGCAAGGCTTCTCCATTTTTGAAAGAATGGGATAAACGTCTCCCCAGTATCCTCTTGCATGAGAGTGCACAAGCTAGTGATAGAGGTATCCATGTCGATGTTGTACGTGTAATTTTTAATGATTTTTTTTTAAGCTTGTCCCATGTCTGGATATCCTTTTGCATGGAAAACCATTCAAGGGCAGGACCCGCCAGACTCTTAAAAAAAAGTCTCATCAAGTATGTTTGTTCATAGGCGATGTCCATACAATTGGTTGCAAATTCGTGAACATGTTCAATGGGGTTTGTCTTGCCTCTGTATTTTGTGAAATTGGGTGACACATATCCCAGAGGAAATGGAGGCATGTATAAGGTCATGTCGAATGGGTATACATTTAGATCATATGATATTTCTGATTTTTGGCTTGAAATGTATATGTTTTGGATAGTTTTTTCTAAACCCATCAATCTTGTTTGGAGGGCATCCATAATAGGTTCATTTGTGTTTCCGTACGTTGGTTTTCTTGGTACACCATAGGTTACCATTTGTTGTGCATGAATATTGGTGTATTGTGGTGGTATGGATTGTTGTGACATGTATGATATGTGTGGATTGGCGTGTTGTTGGTACTGGAAGTTAGGGTTTGGTGTATGTTGGTGCATATGAATGTGAGATGAGTAGGTTGGGATGTGTCCACTAGCCATGTGTGTCGTTACCTGGGGAATATGATGACCATGGACATTATGGTATGTTAGTGATGCCATGGGTTGTGTTATTTGACCACCTTGTGCGAATTGTTGAGTTTGCACAAGGGGAACGTTTGTATTTGTACCTTGGGAGGCAATGACATGTGACTGTGTTGTTGAATTAACGTTTTGTTGTTGTCCTTGGATAAAGATACGTCCTTTGCCTCCTCCCAAAGGATTTTGTGAGATACCACTGAGCGGATATGTCGAAGGTGTGCTTATGGTAGTAGATGTAGCTATCAAGGGGGGATTGTTGTGACTTGATGATGCCCCCATCATATTTATTGTTGTGGTATTTAGAAGGTTTGAATGATTTGACAACATTGCAGAGGAGCCAATGGTGGTTCCAGCCAATTGTGATTGTGTCTTGGATGTAGTGGGTATTGTAGCCAATTGTGATCCTCCAATAGATGTAGTATTTATTGTGTTGGAGGTGTTTGGTATGTTGGAGGTAGCATGCACTATCGTTGTGGTGTCAAAGAAGGTATTGCTCGTAGTGTTTGGAGGTTGACCACTATGTGACATGTTATGCATGTTGTTGACATTAGGGTCTGGAGGTGTTGATTGTATCGTGGTAATGTCAAATCCTTGGGGTAATTTGGCTCCTTGACTCAAGAGTATAGCCAAGTATCTATCTTTGTCATAAAGGACCATTGTTTCAACGAACTGAGAGGCCTTTGGGTCTTGTGCCACTATCTCTAGGTTTTCCTCAAGTATGTGACCGTATTCATCTTTTCGCAAGAATGGTTCAAATGAGCTGTTTGATGAGGGTAGTATCGTCATGAGAGATTGATTGTTTGTATTGCCAAATGGATCGTCAAAAGTCCAATTTGGGTCATATGTGGGATTTTTAATAGTGGAAGTGAGGTCTTGTCAAAAGTTTTCCATTTTTCGTTGTTGTTTTTGGAGTATAGTTTCCACCATAAATGAGATTGCTCAAATGAAAATGACAGCTAAATGCAATAATGAAACTATGCAAGGTCTGAGTTCAAAATGACGACTAGTATGACTAATTTTTTTGGATTTTTGGGAATAGAATATGCAATGTCTAGACTTATAATGTGATTTAAGATGAGGGTATCTAAGCACTTCTAAGCTCAATCTTTGTTTTCAATTTTGGTTGCTAGAGGACTTTGTTGAAAATGACAAGATGACAAGGTCTAAATGACTAGTGAATTTTCCTAACTAGACTTTTGAGTTGGAAAATCCCACAAAAGAGGACAATGACTGAAAAAGGGGTTTGATAACTTAGTCCAAAAGAGCCTAGTTTCAAAAGCAATGATGTTGCAAATTGTGCTAAGATTTACCTAATCCTAAGTATGCAAAATGTGAACCTAGGGACAACCTAATGCCGAATGTATGCAACTAAAAATAATGAAGGATGAAACCTATGGTGATGAATGCAAACTAATGGTCGAAACTTTGAGCAATTTCAAATTTGGTTTTTGACAGAATTTCCTTAGAAATAGTGTTTGACAAATAATTGACAAGATGAAGACTTCAGGCTCGACTTTGTATTAAGTTTTTAATTGTGATAGGAAAATGCATCATTTGAGGTTTCAATTGTGTCACATTTTAGTGAATGTAGCTTAGGAACTAATAAATGTGACTCGGTGACAGTCTATTGCATCACAATGCATGTGTATGTGGTTTAACAGAGCAATTGTGACTCAGAAACTCAAATGCGGTTTCTCGAATGCGACACAGTTTTTGAAAAATGAGTTTATTGTCATTTTGATGGAAAATTTGATTTGTCTGATATTGGATGTTTTGTTCGGAACTATAAATGTGATGATTCCAAAAAGCACTTGAAAAACACAGTGTTTTGAATCTAACCAATTGCACATCAGATAAGCACAATCCTAGGTTAGGCCAGGACAATATTCACTAGATTCCACGTGGGTCTCCCCAACCGCATATCTGTAGCATGTGAATTCAGAAGCTTGGCTGCACGAGATCCCCCTTACAGTGCACTCTCTTCTCAGGCCAACCAAGCTTTCAACCCCCATGAAACTCCCATGGTAGGTTGATCACCTCTACTACAAACTGCAAAAGTGTGGATGCCTTCACACCGACTGGTGTTGCGCTAGAAAATAGAAGGTTTTTGGCTTACTACACAAAGTTTTTTAGTTCGGGACCCTTGTTCGAGTGGCCATACATAGGGCAAGAGATTAATCACCAATAAGGTGGCACTCCAGCTTGAAGAGGTTAAGCTCAACAAGGTTTAAGGGAGTACAAATTTTTCCGTATGACACATCCGCACTCATAATCTTAGGTTTTCCCTTAAGATTTATATTTATATACCGGTCGGGAGTAGCTTGGCTTTAGCTCCATTGCTAGTTTGAGTCGCATTGGGGTGATGAAATCCCCAGGCAGCCCCAATTTCTAGAGTTGGTAACCATTTCTCTTACACCCAAGATCTCCTAAAAGCGCAAGGGGAGAGGATACTCTGATATACCAAATCATTAGGTAAAAACAGATAAAAATGGGTCTAGTTTTGTAATCACCAAGTTTTCACAAGGTGAGAGCATACTCGCCTACCATTTTGCAAACACATTCAAACATGATCAAATAGAGGTTTGTTTTTATTGCACCAAAGTACAATGTTACACTACTAAAAATGCAAGCACATTGTTTTGATGTTTGGTCCTTGACGGCAAACCTACAAGACAATCCGTTAGTAGTTTTAGTGTTTGTCTTCAACCCACGAAAAGTAACCACCAACAAACTACAAATCTCGATTAGTAACATAAATCCTATGCTAGGCAGAATGCAAGAAATAACCGGGATAAAAAGAAATACAAAAAAAACAAAAAAAAGCGAATGTAAAATAACAGAAAATCTTACCAGACGATTGCATTGCGACAAAGCAATTATGTCGCTCTGCATATTAGATGCGTTCTGATATTTCAAATGCAGCTTTCCTGAGCACAATTGCAATTGTGGCATGATAGAGTGATTGTGGTGTTTATGTTGTCAAATGCATCGCGACACATAAGATGCATCACGAGTTTTTTTTTTAAAATCAGTTGCGTCACTCTGTACATATACCTATAAAATAGTAGAAAACACACAAAAAAAAAGTACGGAAATACAAGAAAACAAAGTCGAGTTCACCAATGTAACTTTGGATTTCTTTTAGGTTTTTGGTTAGGTGTTAAGCAGTGAATCTATGAATGAAAATAGAAACCCAAAGACCTATCGAGTACAAAGGAATTTAAAAAATAAATAGTTATACTTGTAAATCGAGTTCTCCATGATTACCTCCATAGTACCTTCTTACTTGTTGGATGATGCTTTTCCCTCAGATCCGTTGTGCAAGCAATATGCAAATATATGCCTATGTCCTACACCAAGCTTTGAAGGATTTGCATAAATGTCTAATGCCTATGCCTAAATGACTATGATTGCCAATGCCTAAACATGCTAAGACTTGATTAAATAAAGACAATAATTGTAATGAGAAGCCTAAGTGTGCAAGTGAGTAAATACGCAATGTGTCTCTATAATATGTGTGTGTGTCATCAAAAAGTGAGAGGAAAATGGCATTTTATAGAAAATTCCATTTTGAATGGATGGGTGAGATTGCATTCTGATCAAAACCTAAAATGAGAGGTCTAGATTAAACCTAAGAATCCCTAATTAGGGTTATGGAAAAATCATTAATCGAGCGGTCAAGATGTCATCTCCGAGAACCGAATCGATGGTGGAGAATAAATGAAGAAATATTTTTGAAAATAAAGATTTTCAAAAATGAATAAGATAAAGACCAGATTGAAGATCAATTTTGGAAGGGTCGAGAACCTACCTAATTACTTGACTCTTGAAGGAAAGCTACCAATTTGGAACTAAATTACTTCCAAATGTGAATTTGTGAGGAATAGTAAATAATCAATTTTTGAATTATTTACCAAAATGAGATTGTAGTTAAGTATGAGATGACATTTTAAATAATTTAATTTATTTAAAATGGGAAGAATATCCAATTTGGAAATTAAATAATTAAATTTAATTATTTAATTTAGCAAATAAGGCTAATAATTAAATAAATTATTTAATTCATTCAATTATGACAATTAGTGACATATTAAATAAATAAATAAAAACTTATTTATATAACAATCATGAAGAATAAAAGGACATGAATTAATTAAATAATTATGAATTATTTAATCAATAGTTGAATGTGGATCAAAGACATAATTAAATGTCATAATTATGCTAGGACGAAAGTAAAAATGAAGCTTGCAGGCCTAGGTCATTTTTAGGTGTCTACAATCAGAAAACATTGGACTGAAGGGAGTGGTTCTTCAAACAGTGTCAGCTGTAAATGAATTAAGAATGCATGGAGTTTACAGAAAAAGTAATGAAAGACAACATTTTTCATATTTTCTATGTAATGAAGCCTGAATTAACATATAAAGCACAAGTAAAAGAATATATAAAACATATTTCCTTTGCTAAATAACAGTACATAGCCCACAGCCATAAGAAAAAGGAAGAGTTTTGCATGACAATGATTGAGGAAAATGGGGAGAAAGTTAAGAAAGAAGATTTTGTTCATCTTTATGTAAAGAATGGCTCGATTTTGAGCACTTTTATCTACAGGATATGAGAGAAATTTCAAAATACCTCTGGGAATGCTTATCCAACTGTCGAAGCCATTTTTTGTTGAAGAATCTACCAAAAAAATCACTAGGACCTCCATGAACAAAGTCTATAACAGAGATCTCCAGAGAATGATGGGGGCTCTACAAGTTTGTTGAAGTGTAGGGTAAAGAATGAAAAGTAAAATGTATAGTTTATTCCATTTTATTTTAGGGTTTTCCAACCCTAATATGCTGACGACTAAAGGTTTTTCCTTTTTCTTAATTTTTGCAAGTATTAACTAATACCTTTTTATCTATGTTGTCGACCTAGGTTTCTTCTATAAATCTTTTACCTTGTACATTTTTGCATCGATTATTCAAATGCAAATTACTTGGTAGAATGTAATTTTTATGCAAAGCTAGTATGTACGTTGAGGAACTTAGTGTCTTTATGCTTTGTAAGAGCAAATAGAATAATTAAGTCAGTTTGCTGACTTAGAGAGGAAAAATTGGAGCATGTGCTCATATGACTAGAATGGTGTAACGGGGGAGTTATAAATGAACTTTATGCTTTTGCTAGCATATAGGGAGTTAAAAATTAGTTTGCAAACATCAGGAGGGTATTTAGGGAGGATTTATTGCCTTTGTGAGCTTTTTGAGGGTAGTTTTATGTGTTACCTTGATAGACTTGGTCAAATGTGACTTTTTTCACCCATTTTGAGCCTCTTTAAAGAAGAATTAGTAGCTACTTTTTAGGATTTTGAAAGCATCCGAGTTTATGAAGTTTCTAGAACCCTTTTTAGTGGAAGTACTTGGAGATATGGATATAATCACTAGTGTGATTCATTGTAATCAGTTTTGACTTGACAGTTTGAGAGTAAGTGTTTTTTTTTTAATCCTTTCTCAGATTGGCAAACTTTGTAACTCAATTTTCTCTTGGAGATAAAATTCAGTGGAGACCTTTGAACAAAAATTTTGTCTTGAGATTTTGGCTTCTCTTTCTTTGCTTCATTGTGTGCATCAATAAGATTTCATCAAAGTTATTTGTGAGGTATTATCATTTCCTTATAGCTTTATCTTTTATTTAGCACATTTTTACAAAATGTTGTTAGTGCAAGTCATAGTTTGTGTCAAAATTTGTAGATGGCTTATGGTTGTGAATTCATTTTCCTTCTAGAAGTCTGAACATTATGACCTTATTATGAAATATTATGCAATGAAATACAAGAGTAAGCTGTACAATCCTCTCTTTTAAAGTTTTCAGCCATTATAAGCAAAGTGTTGAAGTTTTGAATTTCATAGTCCTGTTTTAATTAGGTGCATCACCATAGAAATAGATTATCTTCATTTTATGCATATATTTCTTCCTTTTTCCTCATTAGTCAATAGTTTAGATAAAACCATAGGAAGCCAGCCTTCTCTGGAGGTTGACCTCAATCTACAAGAAAACCATAGTTGTAGAGGTCTTCCCATGTTATACTGAGTTGTTGAGCATCAGGTTCAATAGGGTGCACTTTTAGTAGTTAACACTCAATTAGGTAGAGCTTTTTGATTTCAAACTAAGAAAAAGGTACATTTTATATCTTTCCTACATTACATTCAATTCTATAAACAGAAAAATAAAAAAAATTACATTAATAGATCATTCCATTTATACAAGTGCATGTAACATAGAAAAGATTTACACAAATATTTTTGAAAAGTAATCTTTATTGATTCAAAACTGCATATTTGTCTGACACAAGCCATGAGACTGACTTTTTCTTATTCAATAAAAATTAAGAAAAAACATATACAAGAATAAGTCAATGAAATAAAATGTGCATATAAGAGAGTGACCAATCATTGCCTGAGAATGACTGGTTCAATGTTGTCTTGCTTTGCTATTGATCTGAGATGATTGTCCCTCCTAGTTCCTGCATTTGGAAATAGAAATGGTGTTAGAGCAATGCTCTAAGTAATGAAAGATCACAAAGGTTATATGAAAATACACCTATGCATGTATAGATTGATCTCAATGTGCATTACATAAGAAATGCATACTTTAGGTGTCTAGGAAAACCATTAGATCAACATACACACCTAAAACATGCATTTAATTTTTCTAACTTGTTTGCCTCATGTGCAGATATAGGAAAATTAATGTTGCTATTTTGATTCATCAGATTACAACATGTGGGTTAAAATGTGGCTCCCACAAGGGTTGAGCCTAGCATGCTGAGTTTATCAAATAATGAGGTCATTCGAGCTTATTTAAGAGGGAAATGAATTATCAAGGTCATTTATGCAACTTTTCAATGAGAGTGAACATGCATACATATTAAGTTCACAAAGCATTTCTACAAGGACATCAACAGAGCAATGATCGCAATGAAATAACAAGTTTAAGATAGGATCAAAGAATGACATCAATTTAGTAGATCCAAGAGAAATCTCATTCAAGGACTGTCATCACATTCAATACCTAGAGACAACTACAATAATCATATGGCCATCAAAACTAGTAAGATGACAGCTAGTAAAATAGTATCATATGACAGTGACAGTGATAATCTATGATATCAAAGGGACAGTGTTTATACTGAGAGAAAAAGATTTATTTCATAACACTCTAGAGGTTAATGGATGTCAAACATTGATAGTTTCAAGATGAGTATGAGAAATAACAATCACATGAATATTGCATCACTTCATGATAGTGGGTGAGAGGTCTGCTCCAGGGGAGAATATAAAGTATAACATAATCGATGACAAATAGGTAAAGTCAAATATCATAAGGAAACCATGAAATAAGTCTTTAGCAAGAACTTCAGAGGAAAAAAATGAAGAATTTGTCTGTTTTATAATTTTGAATTTGAATCAATATCTTTGTTATTTCAATGAAATAATGCAACCTACATGAAATACAATATATGTGGTGAAAAAAAAAAATTATGCCAAGGATAACATTACTTTGAAGAAAAATAAAATCATAACATTTAGACTTTGTTTCCATGACCATGGCATGATTCAGTTATATGGAAATATGCTAAAAGGAAAGCCTTCTTTATATCTATCATTCTAGAGGGTGAAGGTACAAAAGCATAAGGAAATAGCCCATGTCATTTGTGATGATTTTTTACACTTGTGCAATAAGAATGATGAAGATTGTAGAGTCATGGAGATGGTTTGGGGCTGAAATATATCTTCTAGGTGCAATTTTTTTTTCAACAAATAGATTTAAGCTTCATGGTGCCTAAAAATCAAATACCCAGATAAAAGAATCAAGTATGGCTGCAACTAACTGTATGATAGCCTAGGAGTTTGTTTCTCTGCTCTGGAAATTCAAAATACATAGAGTTCCAAAAGTTCAAGCTTTCTGAACAAGAATAGACCTTCAAAAAATGGTAGAAATGCTAGTATAGTTGCGGCCTTTGTTAAGAGAACATATAAAAAATACCAAGCAGGAGTGAGGCCGTGACTTACCCATGAGAATCAATGTACAGGAAATAAAGATCATCCATCTTTTTATCCATTTCAAGGCTTAAATCGACATCTTTTATAGATAAAAAGAGAAGGAGGTGAGTTTCGAAAACTTACCAAGTTACTGTCTAAAGTCCACTTTAAACCAAGTTCAAAGCTCGAAATGGGTTTCTCATGGAATCCCAAGATGCAAAAGATCAATGCAGAAGAAGGTAAAAGAAAAATTATCAGAATTTGTTCTAGGCCGCATCCAGAAAGCTCACAAAAGTATTCAGAATGGAGGAAAATATACAAGACGTTGTGGCCTATGAGGCTTGAAAGCCACAAACAGAATATTTCCATTTAGATTTAGCTTCTGAAAAATAACTTACCAGTGTGTTTCCATGAGGAAAATCATCAGAAGATGAGGGTCAAATGCCCGAGAAAAGCTCTGAGAAATGCTCCAAAAAACCTAGCAATGGAGGCAGTTGCGGCTCAGCTTCTTCTTGAAGCTTCTAAGTGACAAATGAAAATATTTTTCATTTTTTCTTTTGTTTCATTTAGGGTTTCATACCCTTGGGGAGGCCAATAAGATTTAGGTATTTTTGCTTTCCATTTTAAAATATACATTGCAAATTAAATACCCCGTGGATAAAGACTTGTATATTATGCCTTGTGACTTAGGAATATTTGAATCACTTTTTGACTTGGTAAAACCTTGACTTGGTAAAACCTTTTGCCTATGTCTATGACCGAATACATGGAGGTCTTTTATTTTTGCATTTTTTTACATTGTTAAATACTTAAATAAGTGATGATTTTATAAATTACTTAATTTAAGTTATTATTTTTAAATGTAAAAAATAGGAGCATGTGTTCATAATTCTAAGTCATGGGAGAGATGCAAATGGCTTTTATGTGCATTCCAAGCATCTAGGGAGGTTGATGATCAATTGCAAACATGTGGAGGGTATATAGGCTTTTGGGTTGTTTTGAGAGATTTTTGAGGACAATTTGAAGTGTCATCATGTTGGACAAAGTCAATCATGACTTTTTCATCTATTTGGAGTCCTTTTGGATGAGATTTCGTAGCTAGATTTTAGGCTTTTGGAAGGAATCCAAACCAAAATTCTTCTAGATCCTTTTTTAGTGGAACCACTTGGGCTTGGTTACTTAATCACTTTTGTAACTCATTTGATAGTTAGTTCTTCTTATGCAATTTTTGGAGATAGAGACTTTTGCATTCCTTTGATAGTTTGGACATGCTTTGTAACTCAGTATTTTTGGAATATGATATACATAATACCTTGTAAACCATTGATTATGTTATTTTTCCTTCTCATTATTGTAGTATTGTGCATAAGCAAGTGATTGATCAAGCTATTAGTGAGGTATTTCAATCTCCTTGTGGTTTTGTCTCATGTTCTCATGCCATTTTTCCAAAGTATGCTTATGCAAGTTACAGGTTGTGTTTAAATTGCATTTGTCCTTTAGAATGTGGGAATATTGTTTTTCCTTTTTGAAGATAATGCATTCAAAATATCCTATGAAATATTTATGTATAAACTTACAAAAATGAGTTGTGCAGTCTAGATGTTGTCATCGATGTTCAAGTGTTTGCAAATCTGAATTTTTCATAGTCCTAGTCAGTTAGGTGTATCACCCTGTATTTTCATTTTTAGCATTTACTTTTTTTAGGAATTTTCTCTCTTTTTTCCTTCAAAAAATTGGTAGTTTAGGTGATGTAAAAGTTAGGAACTGACCTTAATCTAGAGATTCACTCCAATCCTTAGGTCTCCCACACCTAGGAGTGTTTCCATGTTCCTCCAAAAATCTAAGTTCTACAACTTAGCAAGGGTGCATTTCTGAGAGATAACAGTTTTGGCATGCTTGGTGGGACACGAACATCAACATATTTTATTGGATTTGATATGCTTCCAGTAAGTTCTGACCCTTAAGGGGTTGTTTTTGCATATATGGTGACTCTGAAATCTGGTGATTAGTAGAAATATAGTTTTATAACAACATATGAAAAGTGTGCAAACTAGAAGTAGTGTTGTACCCTTTGAATATCTTAAATTATCACCACCTAGGAGAAGTGGTAGGACTATAGTTCAAAGAACCCCTATTTCCTCAAAAAGAGTTCAGTCAACTCCACCTAGTTTTAGACCAATAGTTTCATCAAGTTTTTTTCCTTCAACAAGTTTTGTACCTATTACCACAGTATAGGTTACCACCTCAACCACCTTCAATGGCTAGAAACTAGCCTTTTGTGGCATTTAATGGAGACAAACCATTAAATTTAGCCCAACATGATGGAATTCCTACAGTTGCCTTAGAAATCCTACCTTCCTTTACAATTGAAGAGCAAACAACTCCTATAAAGCATATTAGAGATGTGGCTAACTTATGTGGAGTTCATCACATAACACAGGAGAATGTTGTTGTGAGGTTACTTGTTGCCTCACTGAAGGGAAACTATTTACAATGGTTTAGAGGTCTGCTTGTGGCTTCTATTGCAATATGGGATGACTTTGGAGAAAAATTATACAAGCAATTTCAAGACAAATCTAATCATTTGTCACTTGTAGAGCAGTTGGCAACAATTAAGAGGGCTCCTTAGGAGCAAATGTCTGATTTTAACTTTAGGTTTCAGAGGACATGGGATAGAATACCTATCACGATAAGACCTTCCCTTGAATATGAATTTTTATACTATTTGAGGGCTTTAAACAGTGACATATTTGTTATGATCTAGTCTATAGGAGGTACTTCATTACTTGATTCTTACGAAACAATAATTAAGGAATAAAACAACTTAATACAAGCTAGAAAAATAGCACCTAGACCTCCTATGCCCATTTTCCCAAAAAATCAACCTTCTATGCCTCTGCAAATCCCACCTTTTACTCCTCTACCCGTTGTTCCCGCATTATTAGTTGTTTTTAGTCAACAAACAACTGTTGCAGGTCCCTCTCAGGAATTGTAGGAGATAAAGGAGAGTCAACAAAAGATTGAGAACATTTTATAAAATTTTGGAAATGAGCTTGTTAGCATCAAGAAACAACAATTTCATAGTAGATAGCCATTTCAATAGTATAACCAAGGGCCAAATAAGCCTTATCAAGGTCAACAACAGCAATACAAAGGTAATAAACAACTTTACCAAGGAAATTATCAAGGTCCAAGACAAAATGTGAATCCAAGGCCTTTTCAAGCATACAATCCTACTCCAATTAGTACAACTAGAGACATTGTTCCTATTCAGAACAACCTTATAGCAGATTATGAGTGGTGCTATCCTTGCAACCAACTTCATAATCAGGCCACCAACCTCATAATCAGGCCACATGTTTAAATGGAATCATTAATAAGCTTTAATGGTTCAAAATTTTTCAAGTTCATGGTCAAATGTACCCAATGACGGAGCATTACAACAAGAGCAGCCTCCAAGTGATGCTACTATGTTAAACTAGAAGGGAGAAGAGTTTTGTAGAGTTAACATAGATGATTCCCCTATTGCAACAAACACAAGAGCAAAGAAAAGAGCTTTTGAGCTTGAGAAAATAGCTGATAAAGGAAAAGAACCAGCTGTAGAACCATCTACTTCACAAGTGCCTTGTATTTGCAAAGAAACATACAAGGTGCTACCAGGGAGTAGCCTCATTTGCAAGTTGATCTTGTTGTTGCAAAGGTCCATCAAAAGGTAAATCCAATTGTACCTTTTAATATCATTGATAATATGAAGAAGATGAAGGTGACGATATCCATGTGGGATTCATTAGCTATCCTAGGTCAAAAGGACCTTTTACAATCTACTTTATCTAATATGACTGTGTATAGTGATGTTCTAATTGATCAGGCTAAGGCTATTTTTACAAACACACCTGAAGTTAATACACCTAAAGATATTAAAAAAATTGCTAGGTAAGGATATTAAATCTCTTCATTTCTATGTGTCTCTCATCATAGGAGATAAGTTAGTCCACAATTCCATGGTAGATAGTGGAGCTAGTAGCTCAATTATGCCAAAAAAAATTACTGATAGGTTAGAACTTAAATATCATCCACTTGAGAAAGGAGTAGTATAGCTTGATGTTTCAACTATTAAAACTATAGGTATTACCAAAGATGCAAGTTTGACCTTACATGCCTTTCCTAACTTTTATATTCTTGAAGAAATATATGTGATTGATTTACCACCATACTTTGCATTGTGCTTATCAAGAGACTTTACTACCAAGATAGGGGGATATTTATCCTCAGATTGGTCCCATATGTTATTTAGAACAAGGTATGGAACAAAAGTGACAATAAAATCTGAGGTACTTGCTAAGGATCATATTGAACCTTATGTACCTAGTGTTGTAAATGCTAATTATGTAATTCTAGATGATAGTGAGCTTGCTGCTGCTCAAGAATTACAAGCTGAAAGTTTACCTAATATACTCTTAAATGAGTGGGCAGTAGAAAACATAATTGATAATCCAAATGACAACATAGAGGAGACTGGTTTAGGGGTATATATGTTCAATGAACTTGAAACATTTGTTCCAAACCTTGAAAAGGATGCAAAACAATAGATTGAATAGCAAGATGAGCTCTAGAAAATGTATTTTGATGGTTCTAGGAGCATAAAGGGAGCTGGTGGCGGTGCAATGCTTGTTTTACCACAAGGTGACAAGTAATATTTTGCTTTATGTTTTGCATTTTCCTATTCAAACAATACTATTGATTATTAAGGTTTAATTTAGGGCTTGGAATGGGCCAAAAAGAGGAATAGCAGCTGCTTATAGGTGTTTGGAGATAGTGAGTTGATTATTAATTAGGTAAGAGGCCTAAATGTTACTAAGAATGATACATTGAGATCTTATAGAAACATTGTTTGGGATGTGATAGAAGAGTTTAGTGCTTTTAATCTGGTTTCTATATTCCTAGAAGTCAAAATAAACATGCACATAGGCTTGCTGCCATTGGTGCACAATTCGATATTCCCAATGATATAAAAAAGGAGAAGGTACAACAATATATTAAAGTAGTAATCATGCCTTCAATTCCTGATAACAATGTTCACTGGCAAGTATTTGACAACGATGAGAAAATTTTATCATTTCTACTTAAAGAGGATCAATTTTTTGTAAGAGAAGCTTAAGCAACAGTATGATGATCAAGTCATACAACTAAAGACAAACAAGTTACCCAAGGGTTTAGTTACCTTGGAGTCTATTTTCAACACTGATGATCAGCTTAAGAAAATCAGCATTCAAGTCAAAGAAGAGCATTATGAGGAACTTGAAATATTTAAGGATAAGCCCCTTAAGATAGAAAAAAATTGCTCACAAAAGGATAGGTAGGCCTTTATTGCTTTGTGCCAAGAGTTTCATGATATTTTTGCATGGAAATATTCATACTTGAAAGGTTTTGATCCTAGGATTTCCCAACATACAATAGAGTTAGAACCTGATGCTAATACTGTAAGGCAGAAGCAAAGGCCTTTGAACCCCAAGCTTGAGCCTTTAATGATTAAAGAACTAACTAAGTTAGTTGAGGGGGTTATTATATTTCCAATTAAACACACCTCTTGGGTTTCTAACCTTGTTCTAATTAGAAAGAAAAATGGCGAGATAAGATTATGTGTAGATTTTAGAGATCTTAATAGAGCATCTTTGAAAGATCATTATCCACTACCCTCCATGGAATAGATCCTTCAAGTAGTTGTTAGTTCAAAGATATTTTCTCTTCTTGATGGTTATTCTGGTTATAACCAGATTCTAGTTAAGGAAGAGGACCAATATAAGACAACATTTATAACAAAGTGGGGCACTATGGCCTACAAGAGTATTCCTTTTGGCTTATCTAATGTTGTTGCCACATTTTAGAGGGCCATGGATATGGCATTTCAAAGTTTAATTCAGAAATTGTTGCTTGTTTATCTGGATGATATAACATTGTATTCTAAAAATGTACATGAACATTTGTCCCATTTAAAGCAAGTTTTTGAAAAGTGTAGGGAGTATGGTATATCTCTCAATCTGAAAAAGAGTATCTTTGTTGTTCATGAAGGTAAGCTATTAGGACACAGTGTTGAAACATGAGATCACTATTAATCCTAAGAGAGTTAAAGCCATATTACAGCTACCTTTACCCAATCACAAGAAAGGACTGTAGAGTTTCTTAGGTAGAATTAACTTCTTGAGAAGATTTATACTAATGTTGCAAATCTTTTACAACCTTTAGCTACCATGTTAAAGAAGAATGCAATTTTCAGTTGGACTATCGAAGCCAAACACAACTTTGAAGCTATTAAGGAGGCTTTAACATCAAATCCCACACTGGTAAACCCATATTTTTCAAAAGACTTTATTTTGTATGCTTTTGGTAGCATAGATTCTATTTCTACTATACTGGTTCAAAAAATAATGATGGTTTAGAGCATCAAATAGCCTTTTTCAGTCAAGGTTTAGATGATTATGGGTTAACATATAGATTTGTTGAAAAGCATGTTCTTGTTGTCATAAGAAGTATGAAAAAGTTTAAGCCATTAATTTTCAATAATAAGATTCATTTAATGGTTGCACATCCAAGTGTGAAGGAATTCCTACTAAGTAAAGATCTCAATGAGAAAAGAGTTGGATGGGTCACTAAAGTCATGGGGTATGATGTTGATATAAAGATCACAAAGCTTGTAAGAGGTAAAGGACTTTGTGAACAACTTGCTTCAACCCCAAAAATTGAAGAGACAACAAAATAGATGTTGTTTTGGTTAATACTGATGATGCTCAAAATGTTGCACCTACATTAGCAATAGGTTGGGTACATGATATGACTCACTATCTATAGACTGGTGAATGTCCACTAGGTTTTGACAAAGCTAAATGAAGGTATTTCAGACTTCAGTCTATTCCATATGTATTGATTAATAATGTTCTTTTTAGAAAAGATCTGAATGGTGTGGTCTTAAGATGTGTTGATAATGATCAAATAGAAAAAGTGCTTCATGAGTTCCATGATGGAATTGCAGGGGCCCATCTTGCCCCAAGAACTACTGCATGGAAAATTATGAGAGTTGGCTATTATTGGCCAAGCCTATTTAAAGATGCCCATGCCTGGGAAAGGAAATGTGTTAAATGTGCTTTATTTGCAGGAAAAGAGAGGCTTCTAGCTCTGCCTTTGTAGCTAATTCAAGTGGAGTATCCCTTCATGAGAGGGGGTATTGATTTTATTGGACCCATAAATCCACTGTCAAGTGTAGCTCATAGGTGGATACTTACAACAACTGATTACTTTACATGTTGGACATAAGCAGTTGCTTTGAGAGAAGCCAATGAATTTTCTATTCTAAATTTTTATGATGATATAGTAACCAGGCTTTGTGTTCCAAAATCAATCATTTCGGATAATGTTATTGCATTTGTGGGATTAATAGTTACTGATTAGGATGTTAAAAATGGAATCCATTTGAATACATCTTATAATTATTACCCTCAAGGTAATGGTTTGGTTGAAAGCACAAACAAGAATCTGATCAAAATTATCAAAAGAACTATGGAAGATAATCAGAGAGTTTGGCACAATAAGCTAAAATCTACCTTGTGGGCAGATAGAGTAACTCCCAAGAGGTCAATTGGAAATTCACCATATTTACTTGTTTATGGAAAGGAGGAAAGATTGCCTCTATATGTAGAGATGCCATCTCTTGATATTATACACCAGTTGGAAATGTTTGAAGAACACGATCCAATGGTAGTTAGGTATGCTCAACTCATAGAGATGGAAGAATTAAGAGATAAAGCAATGAAGTCATTGGAGTACCATAAGCTCCAAAAAAAAAAGGTATTTGATAAGAAAGCAAAACCCAAAATTTTCAAAGAAGGTGATGTTGTACTCAAGTGGGATGTGTTGAAAAGTGGGCCTGGAAAGAACATGAATTTTGACAACTTTTGGACTGGCCCTTTTGTCATTACTAAATGCAAGGAACATAATGCATTCCAATTGTCCACAATGGATAGTGAAATTATACCCATTCCAATTAACGGGATACACCTCAAATGATTTTTTGAGGTATGATCAACCTTGTATATACTAGGTTAGGAGTTTATGCTTTCAATAAGTGTTGTTGCACTGTAGTTTAGATGCAAATTTCAATTCCCTAAGTGTTGCTGCAGTACAGTTAAGTAGTTTCCCTTTAGTTGTATTTTCCTTCAATGAGTTACAACCATGTACAAGGTTGTTTTAGGTCTATTTCTAAGTTTTTCAAAAATTACTCCATCCCCAATGGAAAATCCTCGGCAACTGATCTTCATGTTTAGCAGGAAAACACATAGCAGATGTCACCAAAAAATGTTACCTAATTTTGCTACTTGCTCAATTAGGTTGAGCTTTTAGATTTCAAACTAAGAAAAGGGTACATTTTATATCTTTCCTACATTACATATAATTGTATAAATGGAAAAATTAAAAAAATATTACATTAACAAATCATTGCATTTATACAAATGCATGTAACATAGAAAATATTTACACAAATATTTTTGAAAAGTAATCTTTATTGATGCAAAACTGCATATTTGTCTCACACAAGCTGTGAGACTGACTTTTTCTTATTCAACACAAATTAAGAAATAAGCATATACATGAATAAGTCAATGAAAGAAAATGTGCATATAAGAGAGTGACCAGTCATTGCATGAGAATGATTGGTTTAGTGTTGTCTTGCTTTGATGTTGATACAAGCTGCTTGTCCTTCCTAGTTCCTCGTTGTTCCTAGTTCCTACATCTAGCAATAGCGATGGTGTTACAGCAATGCTCCAAGCAATGAAAGATCACAAACATTATATGAACATACAACTATGCATGTATAGACTAATCTCAATGTGCATTACATAAGAAATGCATACTTTAGGTTTCTAGTAAAACCATCAAATCAACATACACACCTAAAACATGCATTTTATTTTTCTAAATTGTTTGCTTCATGTGTAGGAAAAGTAATGTTGTTGTTTTGATTCATCAGATTACAACATGTGGGTTAAAATGTGGCTCCCACAAGGGTTGATCCCAACATGCTGAGTTTATCAAATAAGGAGTTCATTCAAGCTTATTTAAGAGGGAAATGTATTATCAAGGTCATCTATGCAACTTTTCAATGATAGTGAACATGCATACATATTAAGTTCACAAAGCATTTCTACAAGGACATCAACAAAGCAATGATCATAATGAGATAACAACTTTAAGATAGGATCAAAGAATGGAATCAATATCATGAATCCAAGAGGAATATCATTCAAGGACTGTCATCACATTCAATACCAAGAGACAACTACAATAATCATGTGGCCATTAAAACTAGTAAGATGACATCTGGTAAAATAATATCATATGACAATGATAGTGATAATCTATGATATCAAAGGCATAGTGTTTATACTAAGAGAAAATGATTTATATCATAACACTATAGAGGTTAATGGATGTCAAACACTAATAGTTTCAAGATGAGTATGAGAAATAACAATCACATGAATATTGCATCACTTCATGACAATGGGTGAGAGGTCTGCTCTAGGGTAGAATATAAAGTATAGCATAATCCACGACAACTGGGTAAAGTAAAATATCAGAAGCCAGCCATGAAAGAAGTCTTCAACAAGAACTTCAGAGGCAGAAAATGAAGAATTTATCTCTTTTATAATTCTAAATTTGAATCAATATCTCTATTATTTCAATGAAATAATGCAACCTATAGGAAATGCAATATGTATAGTGAAAATAATAACTTGTACCAATGATAGCATTACTTTGAAGTAAAACAAAAACATAACATTTAGACTTTGTTTCCATGACCATGGCATGAATCAGTTATATGGAAATATGCTAAAAGGAAAGCCTTCTTTATATCTATCATTCTAGAGGGTGAAGGTACAAAAGCATAAGGAAATAGCCCATGTCTTATGTGATAATTTTGTACATTGTTAATAAGAATGATGAAGATTGTAGAGTCATGGAGAGGGTTTGGGGCTAAGCATATCTTCTACGTGCAAAAGAAATTTCAACAAACAGATTTAATCTTCATGGTGCTTGAAAATCAAATACCTAGATACAAGAATCAAGTATGGTTGCATCTAACTGTATGATGGCCTAGGATTTTGTTTCTCCTCTCTAAAAATTCAAAATACATAGAGTTCCAAAAGTTCAAGCTTTCTAAACAAGAATAGACCTTCAGAAAAAGGTAGAAATGCTAGTATAGTCATGGCCTTTGTTAAGAGAACATATAAAAAAATAACAAGAAGGAGTGAGGCCATGAATTACCCATGAGAATCAATGTATATGAAACAGAGAGCATCCATCTTTTTATCCATTTCAAGGCTCAAATCGACATCTTTTATAGATAAAAAGAGGAGGCAAGTTTCAAAAACTTACCAAGTTATTGTCTAAAATCCACTTAAAACCAAGTTCAAAGCTCAAAATGGGTTTCTCATGGCGACCAAAGATACAGAAGATCAATGCAGAAGAAGGTAAAATAAAAATTATCAAAATTTGTTCTAGGCCGCGTCCAAAAAGCTCACAAAAGTATTCAGAATGGAGGAAAATATACAAGATGTTGTGGCCTATGAGGCTTGAAAACCACAAATAGAAGATTTACATTCAAATTTAGCTTCTGAAAAACAACTTACTAGTGTGTTTCCATGAGGAAAATCAACAAAAGATGCAGGTCAAATGCTTGAGAAAAGCTCTGAAAAATTCTCCAGAAACCCTACAATGGAGGCGGTGGCGGCTCAGCTTCTTCTTGAAGCTTCTAAGTGACAAATGAAAATATGTTTCATTTTTTCTTTTGTTTCATTTAGGGTTTCATACCCTTGGGGAGGCCGATAGGAGTTAGGTATTTTTGCTTTCCATTTTAAAATATACATTGCAAATTAAATACCTCGTGGATAAAGACTTGTATATTATGCCTTATGACTTAGGCATATTTGAATCACATTTTGACTTGGTAAAACCTTTTGCCTATGTCTATGACCAAATACATGGAGGTCCTTTATTTTTGCATTGTTTTACATTGTTAAATACTTAAATAAGTGATGATTTTAGAAATCACTTAATTTAAGTTATTATTTTTAAATGCAAAAATAGGAGCATGTGTTAATAAGACTAAGTCATAAGAGAGACGTGCATGGCTTTTATGTGCATGCCAAGCTTCTAGGGAGGTTGATGATCAATTGCAAACATGTGGAGGGCATATAGGCTTTTGGGTTGTTTTGAGAGCTTTTTGAGGATAGTTTGAAGTGTCATCATGTTGGACAAAGTCAAGCTTGACTTTTTCATCTATTTGGAGTCCTTTTGGATGAGATCTAGTAGCTAGATTTTAGGATTTTGGAAGGAATCCAATCCAAGATGCTTATAGAGAATTTTTTAGTGGAACCACTTGGGCTTGGTTACTTAATCACTTTTTTAACTCATTTGATAGTCAGTTCTTCTTATGCAATTTCTGGAGATAGATACTTTTGTAGTCCTTTGACAATTGGAACATGCTTTGTAATTTAGTATTTTGGAATATGATATATAGATAATATCTTGGATACCATTGATTTTTATTTTTTCCTTCTCTTTATTGTATTATTGTGCATAACCAAGTGATTCATCGAGATATTAGTGAGTTATTCCAATATCCTTGTGGTTTTGTCTCACTTTCTCATGCCATTTCTATAAAGTATGCTTATGCAGGTTACAGGTTGTTTAAATCACATTTATCCTTTAGAATGTGAGAATATTGTTTTTCCTTTTTGAAGATAATACACTCAAACTTTCCTATGAAAAATTTATGTATAAACTTACAGAAATGAGTTGTGTAGTCTAGATGTTGTCATCGATGTTCAAGTGTTTACAAATCTAAAGATTTCATAGTCCTAGTCAATTAGGTGTATCACCCTGTATTTTCATTTTTAGCATTTAATTTTTTCAGGAATTTTCTCTCTTTTTTCCTTCAAAAAATTAGTTTAGGTGATATACAAGCTAGGAACTAGCCTTAATCCAAAGATTCACTCCAATCCTTAGGTCTCCCACACTTAGGAGTGTTTCCATATTCCTCCAGAAAGCTAAGTTTTGCAACTTAGCAAGGGTATGTTTATGAGAGATAACACTTAGATGAGCATCGACAATGGCTAGAGGAGAAGAGAAATTTTGACTCTGAAAATGAAAACGCAAAGAAATAAAGAGATGCAGTATAGAGCTACAATAGTTTCTAAATTAAGATAATGCTCTTATAGTTATGAATTTATGAATTTGGTTCGATGGATATTTTGTGTGATGAATTTATAAATTTGTTTGGATGGATATTTTTAGTGACGTAAATTTATGATTTTGGTTCTAGATGGATATTTTTAGTGACATGAATTTATGAATTTGGTTGAATTTATGAACTTATAATGATGCATTTATAATAGTATATATTTTATGACTATCTACTAGTTCACAATTTCTCATGTTTGAAAATTGTAATATATGTGTGTGTGTTACACATAAAATGATGAATGTTTCAAATTTGCATTGTAAATATATATATTACACCTCTAGGAGGACATAGACAAAGAAACTTGATGAAGTGACTACTAAACAGAGGTTTGTTCAAAACAATGATAACTGTGATTAGTTTTATGATGAAATTGTTTGCATAATGGCATTAGATTTGTAGCAATGCTTAGATAAAGTTGAGAGGGAATATTTTGATAGTATGGTGATTTGGACATGTGATTTTAATGTGCTTTAATGGAGTTTGTATGCAAGAAATTGAGATTCTATGTTTTGAGTGTTTGGTTTGGGTTTCAATCTATCTAAATGATGTTGGAAAATGTGACTTAAGGTATAGAAGAGAGCCTAAAGCAATAATTGCCAATTTTGACATCTTGAACCATATGGAATCATGGTGTTTGTGAGTAAGCAAATGATGTTTATTTGCAAATAGAGAAGTGGTTGACAAAACAGTGACATAGGAATACGATCTTGGTTTTTTTCTAATGATTAAGAAGTTTGGTAATGGCCTAATAGCATAGATGGTTGGGAATAGATGCTAATGAGCATGATTAATGAAGGGACTACTTTCAAAAGTCTTGATCTAGGTCTTGTCTGACTTTAATCAATTGGATATTGTTGAAGTGGAATATTGACTTGATGCCTTGAAGTCTTGTAGAAATGAAGGATCAAAAGAAGTTGTATGAGAATTTAATGAAAAGAATAGTGAATTAAGGTTATTTGTTCAATTTTATCTTCTCCTGATTCAATTGGGGTTTGATTTACCCTAATGAATGAGTGCTTGTTATGATGCACTACATCAAGCAAGCTCCAGATATCATGGTAATTTAAAATTTTTATTATATTTAAAGTCAATTACAAATTATATATTCTGAATATAACTTTAATTTTAAATTTAAAGCATAAGGTATTTTTCATTTTCTTACATCTAATTTCATATTTCTCTTGTATAAAGTGTTTCAGGTCATCTGCATAGTCTGCATGGTGTGAAGAGGTCTCTTGATTATAGTGACAATACATGACCTAGAAATAGGATTTTATGGGTTATATTTGTTTATTTCATGGACTACTTTTTTGATTTCTCATGTACTCTGTTGGACTTTATATTGCATGGCTCAAGTACTTAGTTGGACTTTAGTTCATGGGTTGTAAATTAATATGTTGTAAATTATGGACTTTATTATTGTTTGAAATTTTAATTTACCCATGTACATTTATGCATCTTATGTTCATACTCAAGACATTAATATAGGACATTAATGTGAAATTAAATATAAATATAAAATTAAAGTTGAAATTAATATGACATTTAATATTTGTACTTAACAAATTTAGTGATCTCATACATGATATACATGATATGTACATTCAATAATTAGTGATAATTAGTCAATAAATCATAATTTACAAACAAAAGCAATCCATTTATATACCAGAAAGGATAAAATTTTAAGAAATAAATAATACCATACAAGATTAGAGAACAAAAGCATTAATAAATTCTATAAATAATAGCATCCAACACTAATTTATAAGTTATCAAAACAAATAATAGCATCCAATACTAATTTATAATTTTTCAAAACAAATAATAGCATCGAATGCTAATTTATAAGCCGTCAAAACAAATAATAACATCCAACACTAATTTATAGGTTGTCTTAAGGGGTCTTAATACGACATCTTAAGGGATCAAAGGAGAGTATAATTAAGTATAAATATTAATTGATATAAACAAGTATTATACTTTAGGGTGAGTCATCATAACAAATGATATAATTAAATATAATATTTAGGATATGTGCTAATATGACACATCTTAAGGGGTTGTCTTAAGGGGTACTAATACGACATCTTAAGGGGATCAAAGAAGAGTATAATTGAGTATAAATATTAAGTGATATAAACAAGTATTATAAGTTTTAGGGTGAGTCATCATAACAAATGATATAATTAAGTATAATATTTAGGATATATGCTAATACGACACATCTTAAGGGGATGTCTTAAGGGTTCCTAATACAATGTCTTAAAGGGGTCAAAGAAGAGTATAATTGAGTATAAATATTAAGTGATATAAACAAGTATTATAAGTTTTAGGGTGAGTCATCATAACAAATGATATAATTAAGTATAATATTTAGGATATGTGAATCCACTTCCATGTCTTAAGGGGATGTCTTAAGGGGTCTTAATACAATGTCTTAAGGATATAATTGATTTAACAATAATTTATGCATGATATTTAGTGAATATACAATCAAATATAAAGTTTCAAAGTAGGAAAACATGCACATTTAAGAAACAAAATATATAGAATATTGATTTTGATACATAGAGTACATAATTCTGTATGTACATTTGTCTTTGTAATTTGTACGAAATGTTTAATTCTATAAGTATGTCTGTACATATATGTCATCTCAAAACAATGTTTAAAAAATTTGGATATGCCATCTCAAGAACATCTCAAACTCGTGCCCAAAATGTAGTAGGTCTTCACACCACCTGATATCAAAAAGGTACAAGCAATATCAATGAAATCATCAAAACATATATATTTTAATTTATATAAAACTATCTATATGTACACAACTCAAGTACCTGCATTTAAAAGTATTCCACACATGTGTGTAGGTTGAATCCAGGAATCCTCTCCTTTTTGTTTCAAAGTATGAGATCAATGCAATGATGGCTTAAGGATACAAAAAAGGATAATAAGTCAATTTTAACTATTAATGTACAAGCAATATCAATATGTAATAAAAACATGTATTTAAATATAATTTAACTAATAATTACCTATTTTTACCAAGTATTCCATGTTGTCTAAGTTGAATTTGCATGGACTAGATCCTTTTTGTGATTATGGATTAAGAATCTATAAAAGGACAATTTAAATCAATTTCAACTAATAACACACTTGACCAATATTGAAACATGTATTTAATCTATTTGAAAGGACAATATAAAACTAAAACTATATTTACTTGTATTTACTTATTCCATTGTACCATTTGCATCCTCTCTGTTTTGCAATGCATCTATGATTGTATCATTCTCTTCCATAGAAATTTTCCATAGCACTTTATTTGTAGGTCTTCCATGATATCGATCTAGTTTTATATTTTTTTCCACCACCAAATGTGAATAATGTATAATCTTTTTATGTGTTTCATAATCTTTGAATGTAGGTAGACCATTCTTGCTTGTTAGGTATTTTCGTAGCCAAGTGCCAACAACCACTACCTATCCTATTGGAAAACATGAAAACCATCATCAAATAAGTTCTCAAAATTTTCTTAAGGGGATCAAAGACTTGTTCTAAAAATTTGCTTAAGGGGATCAAAAACTTGTTATTAAAATTTGCTTAAGGGGATGTCTTAATGGGCTCACTATACCTGTTGGGTAATGATAGCCATAATCATCTTCTCGAGGTGCTATTAACTTATGTTTAGTCTCCACACAACGAGCCAACCAATATTTTGTTTCCTCTTCATTCCCCTTAGGTGCAACAACAACATACACATGTCCTGCAAACAAAATTTGATTTAATAACTTGCGTATATCCATATAAATAATTTAGTATTACAAAATAACTAAATAAAGTGAAATAAAATGAAATATATTGAATTAAATTTCCTTCTTGTACAAGGTCTGAAACACGGTCATAGTCTTCAAATGCAAACAATTGATCATTTTCTTCAATAGTTCTTTCATATTGATCATGTGCTTGTGCAGGTGTCAACGATCTTTGCTCCCACTGTTCAAACCATTATGTATTTTCACATGCTTCCCAATCTCTTGAGATACAAAACTGACAATAACTTGAAAGATCCCTTGTCCAGATAGTCCATGTGCTTGTTGTCAAACTCCTAAATGAATGCCATTTAGTAGATCCACTGATTGTCTCATAATCAACTCTAGGTACAATGTTCTCATCTTCAACCAACCAAAAGAATCAAAAACTATAGAGTACTCACTTGAACCAGGTGCAAATAATCTTGTATTATACCAATCCACAATCCAACATGCATCTTTAAATTTTACTACATCCTCGAATTTTAATTGTTCTTTAGCAAGAATTCTTTTGACACCAGCTCCATCTTGTTCTCCTTTACCATGCCCAACTTCAAAAAAACTCCATATATGTTGGACATTAAGTTCCTTGTGAACCCTACTTAACCAATAGAACATTCAAGCATTCTTGAGCTGCCCCATACAATTATCTGACCATATGAGGTGTTTTGTCATTTGGATTCCTCTTTCTCTTAAATTTCTATAAAATATATTGAAACAATATTGAACAAACTCTAACAAGTGTAACCGGTTGTCACTCAAATAAAAATGATACTCCCTCAAAACTTTTCTATCATCCTCAATACTATCATCTACATGTCTATAAACAATATGGACAAACATAGCTACTTGCACTAAATTATAATACTGTGATTGATTCCTCTTGCAGAGCTAGAGTACAATTTTTTTGCAAAATCAACCACTAAAAGTATAGTACCAATTGGAAATGTGTTTCTACATGCGCAAAATTGGCCATCAAGTCATTGAGCAAGTTGAGAGTGCATGACATATTTTGGTACAATCTCATTCTTAAATTCACTCATGAAGCATGCACACTAACTTTTTCTGTAACTAAATCACAATGCTTTCCTATTTTTCCATCTTTTAAACAATAGTGAACATTCTTGAATCTTTTAACATCTACTAATTGTTGTCCGAAATCATTATCAACACTTTCATGTATAAAAATTCTTAAGAACGAAAGATTTCCACTGTAACACCCCACTATGTGAACCCCAAAGGACAATTAAATAATAATTACTGCACAATTTTTATTTCTTTTTAAAGTAAACATAACATACATGTAATACACATTAAGTCATGACATGAATTTCATTTAAGTAGATTCACTTACACCTACATCCCTTGGGGTACACAAGGAGTCATTACGAGACTTAGATCCACACAATGACAATAAATAATAAAAGCCAAAAACATAATCCATAACAAAGTAAACATTAACAAATGTAACACATACATGATAATCATTGATAAGAAACCAACTGAGTACATAAATACAACATATGCATGATTAACTTAACACATTGAATAACAACTACCATGGCCAAAATCCACACAAGGTTTAACGTTACGTTACAATACAATGTTTTAGAGGTAAAATGATACAACAGTGTTTCCAAACATGAACGGAAACCATACAACAAGAATCATGATACAAATGAATAGATGAATACAAAGTATCATAATTGGCTCCAAGACAGATACAACTCTGGAGTCGCCGCAACTAGCACCAATCTGCACCTCTCAATCCTCGACTGGGGACCCAATGGGGTGCTTAGCACGTTCCACCCGATCGCGTGGGTCCGAAGACCCACCCCCCATGCTAAGGAGCTGACAATAAGAGACCTCAACCAAGAACATCCAAATAGGGAACCACAAGACTCAACATCATACAAAAGTATCATAAAACTCAAGGATTACAATGACATAATCAAAAACACCCAAGAGTCAACATAATAACTTACAATCATAAATCTCATCACATTAAACAAAATGATAACTAGTAAACAAGTAACCAAAGGAAGACCATGAAACACTTCCAAATCAAACTGAAATAACAAACATAATACAATTCCAAATTACAATTAAACAATACAATAATATCATATCACAACACCATAAGAGAACAAGGACAGAAGTCAAATATCAATGAGATCATACAAGACCACAAAGTAAACCAAAGATGTATCAAGGCAATACTCAAATAAATCAATATAAGTCCATTCAACCACAATCAGAATACCCATAACTCAAAGAACTTTTCAATTTGACTCATTAACAACTCAAGCAGAATCATCAATCATGACAATGATAACATTAACCAATTTACCACTTAGGGTAAAGAACCAAAAGAAAACATATGGGTTCCCAACGGATAGCAACATGAGAGAAAGTCCCCAACTCAAAATCGACTCACGAAAAGTCACATCGAAAGGATCTATCAAAACAATCCATAAAACCACACATTCAAATACAATATATCCATTCATTCAATAAGAAGTAACTTGAAACAATCTAAAAAGAACATTATTTTTAAGATCAATCGTTTCCAACATTTAAGGATATCACAATATTGCAAAGTGAAGATATGATCTGATGTTTTTAAGCCATAAGACACTAATCACAAGTATACTCTTCCAAACACAAATTAAAACAAATACATATTCCAATTTACACATTATATTATTACTCTTAAATAACAACAATCTCCATTCCTAATTCTATCACTCTCTTTTTTGTCAAGATTACTTAATTCCTTTATATAAAACAAGTTAATAACTTTACGATGATATAATTCAAGAAATTCCTTAATATTACTCAATTAATCATCTAAACTATTTAATCATTCTCTTTCTTCTATTTAAATTAATTGTTGCACCTAATTTAACTACACCTTACATAATTATTTTTCGAAACATTTCCTTTTAGAAAAATCATTCACTTAAAACCATTTCTTCAACATAACTTAAACACAATAAATTATCTAAGAAGGCCAAAAATATTCCTTTCTCATATGAATTTAAAAATAATTTTCACATAACAAACACATAGAATATTTCATCTTATTTTTATTTATTTTTAATTATGTCTTGAGATAATTATACAATCCTGAATTTAGACTTGTCAAATATCTCATAATCTAAAGAAGCTTTCTAACACACTTCTCAGAATTCATAGGTTCCTAATTACATTCATTTATTTACTAATAATTTATAGAAGCTTTTTATAGATGACATATCAATGGATGTGAAATAAACCTTTCCTTTCTAATGGTTATCAGATTGATGACTGCTATTTTATAATTGTGCAATACCAATAATCAGTGCCTTTGAAATATTAACAATGCTAGCCTAACTAACATTTAACACAACCCTAGCAATGACGACTACTCTTTATTGGTTACATTTTCAAATACATCAGCTAATCAAAACTTAATATTATTGGATTTTCAGTTATCATGTGATCTAGATTATTTATATCCATTATATAAGAGAATTTAATTTTGTAGTAGCGTATTCTCAACGTCCAAAATCCTGGGAATGTTAATAATACAGTTTACCTATCACGCTAGAATTACTATCTTGACAAAGCCGCTTAAATCAATTCTTTTTTTTGACAGTAGACTATAATGTAAATTATACTCACAATGATAACTTATGTGAAGTATAAATTGTAATATGAGTATATATATTTACAAGGAAAGGTATAATTGAACCGCACTCAATAACCAAGATTTTATTTGTGTTTAAAGCTTACCATTTGACCTAAAGCATCTGCAATAGTTGTTGATGGTTCGAGAAGTGGCTCATCTGATGAAACAACAATACTCCCATTTTCTACCATCGCTAGTAATCGGTCATCGGAACAACACAAGGCAAGAGGCATGATTCTGTCTTTTCTAATGAGAGAGATATATCATCTTTCAAAAGCATTTAAGATAGGATGGATCTGGAGTGGATAGGACTTAGCAAATCCAGGAGTTTCTCATATGCCTTTCACATAGTTCGCCTTAGTCTTTCATTAAAGCACTACCCACATCCATTTCCCCAAAGATTATTTAAATGTTTAAACTTCCAATTATGATCAGGTGCGATGGCTGAGACCGGCTGATAATGAAATCAGAGAGGTTATTTAAGTTTCTACACCTTTGCTAGTCTAAAAAGCTATAGCTGTGATGGGTTGCCAATGGTTTCAGGGAGATGCAGTAACAGTGACAGGTTGCCAAGTATATTAGAAAGTGAATATTGGAATTTGGAGATATCACCATCTACTCGCATTATTATCAAATCTCACACGTTATCCCCAAGATGGAAGGGAAAGGAGAAAGGTGAGGTGAAAATGCATGACTTAAGAGCAGGAGAAATAATATATAACCTTTTCTTTTTGAACCAGACACATTTTTGTTTGGCAGCGAGTTCTAGAGACGCGCTCAGTTTGCAGTTTGGGGAGATAAATTTATTTTCAAGTGCTGCAACTACGATAGATTGCCAGCAGAATCAAGCAGTTTATTTAAATCTATAAACTTCCTATTAAGTTCAAGTGCGCGACTGAGCAAATTGCTGAGGATTCAGGGAGGTTAATTATACTATGACAATATTTTGTTTTCAAGTGTTGCAGTTGTGGTGGATTGTTAACAAAATCAAGGAGATTATTCAAAATTCAAAATTTATTCTAGACAGCGATCTATTTTCTAGAATGCCAGAGACGAATGTTATGACTGCAGGATACGCACAAATGCTATATCATGGCAGAATTTAGAAAACTTTCAAATAAGATTCGATTCACGAAGCGTCGACAAAATTCAAAGCTTTAATTGCATGAAACTTAATAAGGTAATAACTAGAATCAAAAGATTCCCTTAAGGAAAGAATAATGTATGGACATTGAGCTAAAATCAGTAATAAGGGTTGATAGTTTCACAAGTAAATCAAATACCCATCACTCAAACTGTTAAGAATTTTGAGGGCAAGGCAGATTCATCAATTTTTAACACACAAATCTTCAAGAACACGAAATTACTGATGAACATCTAAGACACATAACAAAATATAGAAATTGATATAAGATAGAATCATTCCATGTATGAAATCACAGTCAATGGAAATCAGCTACTCCAAGTCACGACAAAGGTAAGAATACTACGAAGGCTTCAAAACGTGCAAGAGAATAAAGTTAAGATCTGACCTTAATCAAATTCCCATGGGTTACAAACTTCATAGTGATGATGACTGCCAAGTTTACACCATCCACCCGATTCCAAGCTTCCCCCTCCCTTTCCTCCAAAATAATTCTTGTTTATAATTTGTTTCATGGTGTCTTTTCCACTCCCCTCCGAGAACCATTCGAATTCTATTACTTATTAGAATTTCTTTGATGGTGTGTTTTACACTCCCATCAGCAGACCGTTGCACTTCCGTTAGTTACGATTGTATGCTAGCCACTACCCCTATTCATTATTTTATAATTGACTCTTTAATATATGAACCAAATAGATCAACTATTAAATATTTAATAAATATTTAATAATTTAATCTTTCTTTTAGTTATAATAAAATATATTTATTTTAATAAATATTTTCACCTTAATTTATTTAAGCTAAATAAATTATTAGTAATATTTATTTAATCAAAGAAATAACAATAAAAAAAATTAAAATCAAATGATACCCTATCTCCCACAATTGAAAACAATACAACAATATCACAGACGGAGGGACACTACATCCTTCCCCCCCTAGGCTTCGACTTACTCCTGGAAGTCGAACTCAAGCATAAACATGGTAACACAAATATATCAATTGATCATAAGCACATCAACACCATAAATTAAAACATCAATTAAACGTCATCAAGTAAGCCATGAAAATTAAACAAACCAAAAATAAGGAAATGATACCAAAAAAATAATAGTGATGGGGTTGCAACCAGATTAATTTTCCAAACACAAGGACTAGTGATGAACTGGGTTGGGGAAACTTTCTTGTCAGCTCCAATGTTCAACGTCAAGCCCATTGGGTGTATATAATGCTTGCCCTATCCTGACAATGCAGGTGGAATCGAGACTTAATTCCTGCAATTCCTACATGCAAACAAACCTTGTGCACAATACATATATATCACAAATATATCGTGAAAGGAATTCCCAACATAGTAGGGCACTCGCGAGTGAGTGATACCACACTGTCCCTCCCACCATACCACACATAATAGTCAAAATAATTCTAGTAACTCGCAAACAGTTTGCTTCTTATTAGTTAAGCAATATTCACATAAGGATGCTAACCATAAACCTAATTCATCTACTATATCAAAATGAATTACTACTTGACATTATAAGTATCTATACCTGCATATTACAATTACATTACCTTCATCACTACGTTTTTGAAGCCAACTTCCTGTAAATCAAAAGCTACCATAGAACATTGCACATTAGCACCAATAATTCAAGTTGCATCTTAACCTCAAGATACTATATTCTGCTAAAAATCATAGAATAATTATCCACAAAACCTCACATCTTCGCTAAAACTCATAATTTTCACACAAAGAACTCCACTTTAACCATTATTCAACACCAAATCTCACATCAATTTCAATAAAAAGGGTAAAATTTTACACCTTCACAAATTCAAGAAAACATAATTCATCACTCAAGGACAACAAAATCATAGATTCCATGCACACTTGACATATTCACACACATAAAACACATCACACTAAAACTCAAGGGTCCATAGAGCATCCCCAACAGGAAGGATATCGATGCATTGCGCACTACACCGAGGATCCTATCCTTTCCCATCAGTTTCCTGCACCATCGACCCAACACCAGTTAATAGAAGAAACTTAGGTTCACAACAATGACAAAAGAAAAGTGAAACTCAAGACTCACGGGTCTAAGCACAAGGTTACATAGTGAGCACACATAGTGCCCAGTGTATGAACCTATGCTCTGATACCAATGTTGTAACGCCCCACCGTGTGAACCCCAAAGGACAATTAAATAATAATTACTGCACAATTTTTATTTTTTTCAAAGTAAACATAACATACATGTAATACACATTAAGTCATGACGTAAATTTCATTTAAGTAGATTCACTTACACCTACATCCCTTGGGGTACACGAGGAGTCATTACGAGACTTAGATCCACACAATGACAATAAAGAATAAAAGCCAAAAACATAATCCATAACAAAGTAAACATTAACAAATGTAACACATACATGATAATCATTGATAAGAAACCAACTGAGTACATAAATACAACATATGTATGATTAACTTAACACATTGAATAACAACTACCATGGCCAAAATCCACAAAAGGTTTAATGTTACATTACAATACAATGTTTTAGAGGTACAATGATACAATAGTGTTTCCAAACATGAATGGAAACCATACAACAAGAATCATGATACAAATGAATAGATGAATACAAAGTATCATAACTGGCTCCAAGATAGATACAACTCTGGAGTCGCCGCAACTAGCACCAATCTGCACCTCTCAATCCTCGATTCAGGACCCAATGGGGTGCTTAGCACGTTCCACCCGACCGCATGGGTCCAAAGACCCACCCCCCGTGCTAAGGAGCTGACAATAAGAGACCTCAACCAAGAACATCCAAACAGGGAACCACAAGACTCAACATCATACAAAAGTATCATAAAACTCAAGGATTACAATGACATAATCAACAACACCCAAGAGTCAACATAATAACTTACAATCATAAATATCATCACATTAAACAAAACGATAACTAGTAAACAAGTAACCAAAGGAAGACCATGAAACACTTCCAAATCAAACTGAAATAACAAACATAATACAATTCCAAATTGCAAGTAAACAATACAATAATATCATATCACAGGACCATAAGAGTACAAGGACATAAGTCAAATATCAATGAGATCATACAAGACCACAAAGTACACCAAAGATGTATCAAGGCAATACTCAATAAATCAATATAAGTCCATTCAACCACAATCTAAACCAACTCCCATAACATACTTCCAGAGGAACACAATAAAGTAAAAACACCTGGGCAACTAGGGGAGAGTGTCATCGCATAGTCCTACATGGGCTATCCTATGCTCTTCCTCCCAACTGGAGGCGCCGGTCCCATCTATGGATATCCTGTGCTCTTCCTCCCAACTGGAGGCGCCGGTCCATAGGGTGACTCATGCGGAGCCGTAAACCTCTCGTGAAGAAAAGGTCACGACCTTTCCAACCACGGCCTTCTCATCCTTCCATTAGTTTGCGGAAGCACTAATGAAGATGAGGCATCCATTTTTAAATCTTATAATGATATTACTACCCAACCCTCCTAAGTTAATTATTAGGTTTTCACTTGATTACTAACTCACTCATGGGTTATCCCGTGCCCTTCCTCTTAAACGGGCACCGCCCCCCACGAGGAGCCACTCTCCCTAGAAACCCAACCAAAACCAAAAAGTAACAGGGGTTGTACCATTCCAATCATAAACATCGAAATGCAACAATAAAAATAGTACGCGAAGCATAACCCATCTCGCAAATAAATACCAAACAAAGTCTCAACAATTCTCATACAACCCTTTTCGAAATCCTAATACCAAAACTCTTGCCACTTCAAGGGAACATAAAAGGAGAGACATTGACCAACAATAAAAATAAGCCTCTGGAAGACTCTCAAAAAGTTTACACTAGGGTTTCCTCATCAAAGAACTGACAACAAAAATTGCAAGGCCACAAGAACTATTTTCAATTTAAATATAATGAGTGAATACACCAAAATAAGATCAACAACTCCATTCAAACAACATCAACAACTTCGATACAACTAAATCGGAAATCCAAGGGAAACCTCTATTTTCTCCTCTCGGAATACCCATAACTCAAAGAACTTTTCAATTTGACTCATTAACAACTCAAGCAGAATCATCAATCATGACAATGATAACATTAACCAATTTACCACTTAGGGTAAAGAACCAAAAGAAAACATATGGGTTCCCAACGAATAGCAACATGAGAGAAAGTCCCCAACTCAAAATCGACTCACGAAAAGTCACATCGAAAGGATCTATCAAAACAATCCATAAAACCACACATTCAAATACAATATATCCATTCATTCAATAAGAAGTAACTTGAAACAATCTAAAAATAACATTATTTTTAAGATCAATCATTTCCAACATTTAAGGATATCACAATATTGCAAAGTGAAGATATGATCTGATGTTTTTAAGCCATAAGACACTAATCACAAGTATACTCTTCCAAACACAAATTAAAACAAATATATATTCCAATTTACACATTATATTGTTACTCTTAAATAACAACAATCTCCATTCCTAATTCTATCACTCTCTTTTTTTGTCAAGATTACTTAATTCCTTTATATAAAACAAGTTAATAACTTTACGATGATATAATTCAAGAACTTCCTTAATATTACTCAATTAATCATCTAAACTATTTAATCATTCTCTTTCTTCTATTTAAATTAATTGTTGCACCAAATTTAACTACACCTTACATAATTATTTTTTGAAACATTTCCTTTTAGAAAAATCATTCACTTAAAACCATTTCTTCAACATAACTTAAACACAATAAATTATCTAAGAAGGCCAAAAATATTCCTTTCTCATATGAATTTAAAAATAATTTTCACATAACAAACACATAGAATATTTCATCTTATTTTTATTTATTTTTAATTATCTCTTGAGATAATTATACAATCCTGAATTTAGACTTGTCAAATATCTCATAAACTAAAGAAGCTTTCTAACACACTTCTCGGAATTCATAGGTTCCTAATTACATTCATTTATTTACTAATAATTTATAGTAGCTTTTTATAGATAACATATCAATGGATGTGAAATAAACCTTTCCTTTCTAATGGTTATCAGATTGATGACTGTTATTTTATAATTGTGCAATACCAATAATCAGTGCCTTTGAAATATTAACAATGCTAGCCTGACTAACATTTAACACAACCCTAGCAATGACAACTACTCTTTATTGGTTACATTTTCAAATACATCAACTAATCAAAACTTAATATTATTGGATTTTCAGTTATCATGTGATCTAGATTATTTATATCCATTATATAAGAGAATTTAAATTTGTAGCAATGTATTCTCAACGTCCAAAATCCTGGGAATGTTAATAATACAGTTTACCTATCACGCTAGAATTACTATCTTGACAAAGCCGCTTAAATCAATTATTTTTTTTGACAGTAGACTATAATGTAAATTATACTCACAATGATAACTTATGTGAAGTATAAATTATAATATGAGTATATATATATTTACAAGGAAAGGTATAATTGAACCCCACTCAATAACCAAGATTTTATTTGTGTTTAAGGCTTACCATTTGACCTAAAGCATCTACAACAGTTGTTGATGGTTTGAGAAGTGGCTCATCTGATGAAACAACAATACTCCCATTTTCTACCATCGCCAGTAATCAGTCATCGGAACAACACAAGGCAAGAGGTGTGATTCTGTCTTTTCTAATGAGAGAGATAGATCATCTTTCAAAAGCATTTAAGATAAGATGGATCTGGAGCGGATAGGATTTAGCAAATCTAGGAGTTTCTCATATGCCTTTCACATAGTTCACCTTAGTCTTTCATTAAAGCACTACCCTCATCCATTGCCCTAGAGATTATTTAAACATTTAAACTTCCAATTATGATCAGGTGCAATGGCTAAGACCGGCTGATAATGAAATCATAGAGGTTATTTAAGTTTCTACACCTTTGCTAGTCTAAAAGCTATAGCTGTGATGGGTTGCCAATGGTTTCAGGGAGACGCAGTAATAGTGACAGGTTGCCAGGTATATTAGAAAGTGAATATTGGAATTTGGAGATATCACCATCTACTCGCATTATTATCAAATCTCACACGTTATCCCCAAGACGGAAGGGAAAGGAGAAAGGTGAGGTGCAAATGTGTGACTTAAGAGTAGGAGAAATAATATACAACCTTTTCTTTTTGATCCAGACGCATTTTTGTTTGGCAACGAGTTCTAGAGACGCGCTCAGTTTGCAGTTTAGGGAGATAAATTTATTTTCAAGTGCTGCAACTGTGATAGATTGCCAGCAGAATCAAGCAGTTTATTTAAATCTATAAACTTCCTATTAAGTTCAAGTGCGCGGCTGAGCAGATTGCTGAGGATTCAGGGAGGTTAATTATACTATGACAATATTTTGTTTTCAAGTGTTGTAGTTGTGGTGGATTGTTAACAAAATCAAGGAGATTATTCAAACTTCAAAACTTATTCTAGACAGTGATCTATTTTCCAGAATGCCAGAGACGAATGTTATGACTGCAGGATACACACAAATGCTATATCATGGCAGAATTTAGAAAACTTTCAAATAAGATTCGATTCACGAAGCGTCGACAAAATTCAAAGCTTTAATTGCATGAAACTTAATAAGGTAATAACTGGAATCAAAAACTTCCCTTAAGGCAAGAATAATGTATGGACATTGAGCTAAAATCAGTAATAAGGGTTGATAGTTTCACAAGTAAATCAAATACCCATCACTCAAACTGTTAATAATTTTGAGGGCAAGGAAGATTCATCAATTTTTAACACACATCTTCAAGAACATGAAATTACTGATGAACATCTGAGACACATAACAAAATATAGACATCGATATAAGATAGAATCATTCCATGTATGAAATCACAGTTAATGGACATCGGCTACTCCAAGTCATGACAAAGGTAAGAATACTACGAAGGCTTCAAAACGCGTAAGAGAATAAAGTTAAGATCTGACCTTAATTGAATTCCCATGGGTTACAAACTTCATAGTGATGATGACCGCCAAGTTTACACCGTCCACCTGATTCCAAGCTTCCCCTTCCCTTTCCTCCAAAATAATTCTTGTTTATAATTTGTTTCACGGTGTCTTTTCCACTCCCCTCTGGGAACCATTCGACTTCTATCACTTATTATAATTTCTTTGATGGTGTCTTTTACACTCCCATCAGCAGACCGTTGCACTTTCATCAGTTATGATTGTATGCCAACCACTACCCCTATTCATTATTTTATAATTGACTCTTTAATATATGAACCAAATAGATCAACTATTAAATATTTAATAAATATTTAATAATTTAATCTTTCTTTTAGTTATAATAAAATATATTTATTTTAATAAATATTTTCACCTTAATTTATTTAAACTAAATAAATTATTAGTAATATTTATTTAATCAAAGAAATAACAATAAAACAAATTAAAATCAAATGATACCCTATCTCCCACAATTGAAAACAATACGACGATATCACTAATGGAGGGACACTACATCCACAGTTAATATATTGTCCAAAAATACAAGAACTTAAATTAAAAATTTTACCATTAGATCTTTCACAAAACAAACCTGGAATAAACTCCCTTATTGCTTTAGGTGGCATATTAATACCACATTCCTGTATAATCATGTTAGTATGCAAGGTATAATGTATATATCAAAAAACAGTATAAAAATAACAAAATTGAACATGCATTTTACAACAACAAGATATGCATTTCTTATTAATTTTTACATACTAGGGTTTACATTTTTCAAAAGACCTTTGACTTATTTTAATATTACTAAGCAACACTAAATCACCACAAAATTTTCTATAAAATTCAGTTTGTGTTGTATCTAATAGGTTTTTTGGGTGAGAATCATGAAATTTGGACCCCACCCTTAATTTTAAAACATCTCTAGCATTAGATGAAACCCTAGTATTATCATGCCAATATTTTTCGATCAAAGAATTAATTTCAACATTCAATTTCATATCAGACCTCAGGAGTCAACCACTTAAACTCTAACATTGTTTGATAGGATCATTTTCTATACTTTCTCTTCATTTTTCCACTCTTACCAATGTTTTAGGATGCATTTTTAAAACTTCACTAATATTGCTTACCATTCTTTTATTCAAAGTTGCTTTATTAACTATAGTAGTTGTTATAGCTCTTCTTGATGCATTTTTACCTTTAGATTGACTATTTTTCCCAATAGATTGAATGACACTAGCAACAGTAGACATAACATGTTTTAATGATTGATCTTTTCTTTTTGGTTTAACAAAAAAGCCTAACCTTTTCATTATTTTCCTCATTTTTTGCATTCTCGTCAATTACATCATTAGTTGACATTGAAATGCAATTTTTTTATGATAGAATATTTATTGTATATTCTATTCACATGTATTCTTATTTTCCTCCAAGAAATTTGACCAGGAAGATTATTGAAAACATCACTTTCAATTTAAAAAAAAGTATTTTCATTAAATCCAACATCACATTCTATATGTTCATTTTCATTTTCATTTTCAACTTCAAAATGATTTACATTTTCATCTTCATTTTCATCAACAAAACAATTTTCATTTTCATTTTCATCAACAAAATAGTTTTCATTTTCATTTTCAACAAAAGGACCATTCTCATTTTCATTTTCAACAAAAAAAAATTCATTTTCATTTTCAACAGAAGATTTTTCATTCTCATTTTCATTTTCAACAAAAGATTTTTCTTTTTCATTTTCAACAAATTCTATAAAAGTTTCATCTCTCCAAATATCATCAATGCCAACATCATTAAGTCCAACATCTTGTAAAACTTCTACATACGAATTTACCATTTCACTAACATGTGGATTTGAAGACGTACCTAGATTTGTGCATATTGAAACATTCTCCATAGCATTGAAAGATGGATTTGAAGACATAGTAGGACTTGCTTGTATAATCATATTCTTTTCCAAATTGACTTCTTGTAAATTAGCTTTGTCTACAACCATGGTCTCCTCAATGTTTTCATCTTCAATAGTTGTGGAATTGGATGCTCCACCATCATTCATTGATTTAATTCTCATTATTCTTTCTCTTTGTCTTTGTTTCTCCTCTCTATTTGCTTCAATTTCTTTAGGAGTCAATGTCTTCCTCCTCTTATTACAAGCTTGTGAACCCATGATTATAAAATTCTCAATCACAAATGAATGTCAATAGTGAAATTCTTCAAAAAATTCAATCCAAATTAGAAGTTGAAGACCTATAAGGACAAAATTCTTCCTCTTGTGTTCCTCAAAACAAGTAGAAAACTAGCACAATTCCACTTTAAAAATTGTTTTCTTCATGCCTCCTTTGAAAAACTCAATCCATATTGCAAGTTGAAGACCTCTTGTTCCTCCAAACGAGTACAAAACTAACACAATTCCACTTCAAAAATGGTTTACATGATGCCTCCTATGAAAAAATCAATCAAAAATGCAAGTTCACCACTTGTAAAGACAAAAGTTGATGAAAAATAGCCCAATATGTTGCACTCAGCTGTACATCTAAAGTTGCAGACTTCATAGTAAACCTTGCCAGTAAATTTTTAAAAAATGGTTAAAAACAAACATGATCCAATTTATAAAATGGGATCCCCTTTATTAAAAATGAGATCTCGATTATTTGTCAACTGGATCCTGTTTATAAAGTAGGATCCTGTTTCCCTGTCAATGGTCACCGTATTTAATATTAAGAAATGGGATCCCAATTTACAAAACAAGATCCCATTTTGTAAACAGAATCTCATTTCTAAAAGAATGAAATTGGATTTGCTTTGTGGTCGGGTTTTTGGCTTGTATTTTGGTTCGGGAAAAGCATTGGGAATCCGAGCCTAGGCCTTTGATCTGGTTTGACTTGCAAGTTGAAGGTCCTACCAATGTCAGAGAAAAATACTGAGTTTGGACATGTGGCTGACGACTTTTTTTGTAGAATATTTTGATGAAATTAAAACCCATTATAGATGAGATAGTGCAGATTTCAAATATGTAATTTTTTTACAATTGGATTATTTTTTCTATTTTTCAATTAATTTCTGATGAAACTAGTCCATAAACTTTAAATATCAGTGTTTTTTACTCTTTTAATAACTTTTTATCAACATAACATTTTGATGAACGAATTGCATGAGAACGTACTTCAGACAATTCTTTTCAATTTAAAAAAATAAATAAAAATGATAAGTTTAGGTCATCTTATGTGTGTCGTACACAACAATTTTTCAAAACGACAAATATGGCTAATAAAAATTTAACAAAAAAATATTCAAATAAAAATTACAAAAAAATATCAAAAACTTGCTTCAGTGAGTCAAAAATATTTTCCCAAAAGGATTTAGAAAAATACGATAATTTAGGTCAAAATATGGATGTCATACACGTGCAAGGTATGGTAAAAAAAAAGTGACTTTTAAATAGTGGTTTTTAGAAATGCCTATTGAAACTCAATTTGTACCATCTGGGTATTGAAATAAATTACATATTTGGAAACTAGATTCCAAGTACTACATTTTATGATTAGTGACTTTTTTTAAGATTTTATCTCTAAGTACTTCAAATTTTAAGGTTAAATGTGTCAAATTCTAAAAATCGGGGAAAACACTTCAACTTTTTGGCCAAAAAGTGGACTCAACTTCTTGCCAGCAACCAAAGAGGTAAGACTATAGCCAAGAGTCTGAATGATGAAGGGTTTCATAACATTGTGTTCCATCAGGTGGATGTGTAGGATGAAAGCAACATCAAGGATTTTTCCAATTGGATGAAAGAAAAATATGGAAAATTGGATATCCTTGTATTGTATTATTTTACAACGTGCTCTTACCCACAAATTATCCTAATTTTCTTTTTCTTTTTTTGCTTACTCTTACAAGACAATGAAAATTTGCAGCCCTTTGTTATGAAATTTGCCTCATTTAAAACTACCTAAGTTCTTTCCAACCTTAAGTATAATTTTTTCTTGTTTTCAATCCACTTGGGCTAGTATGGTATTATTGATTTAGCTTTGAAAATGCAGGTTAATAATGCTAGAATAATAGGGCTTGCAATATATTATGATAGTTTAAAGGCCAACAAAACTGATCCTGCCAAAATATTTGCAAGTCCTTTTAGCTAAATTTGATTATTCAAGATTTCATTCAATTTGAGATCATCCTACTTGGAGCTTAAACTTGTTTAAAAAAGACTTCCTTTGGGTGAGAGGAAATAAAGTTGGGTGGGTGAGAGGAAATAAAGAACTATAATCCCCACCCAGAGTTTAACGAGGATTTCTTTAAAACCTTTGGGTGGGAGGGCCTCTAAAAGTCTATGGTAGTTGAGGTAGATGTCGTTGATTGGGCAGATGACAGATATAGTTTAGGAGGTCCAACTCTTGATTCCAGCCTTGACAACTCCTCTCAATCTAGGCAGGTAGGAGTAAACACAAAGACTTCCTTTGGAAGCCCTAATGAAGGAATATCTAAATCTTTTGAAATGGTAAAAGAATGCATTGAGATTAATTATTATGGCAACAAAAGAATGGTTAAAGCTCTTATTCCACTCTTGAAACTTGCTAATGAAAGTGGTGGTTGAATTATAAATGTAACTTCTAGTATTGGGGTCTTACAAATAAGTCAATAAACTCTAGATAAGTAAATTATTAGTATATTTATTTTGAATTTAAATATATATGCAATCTCTCTTAAGTCATTTATTTATTTACTTATTTTCATTTGTTTGATAATTTTATAGTCCATTCCAAGTGAGACTCTAAGACAACAATTGAGCAACTTCAATGATTCAATAGAAGACAAAATAGATGCATTCCTCCAATATTTTTTGAAGGATTTTCAATAAGGGCTATTGAAAACCAATGGGTGGCTAGTTTTGTTATCGACCTACTCTATTTCCAAGGCTTCTGTAAATGCTTATGCTTGTGTTCTCACACTCCAACATCTTGATTTGTATGTGAATTGTGTTCATCCAAGAATGGTAAAGACTGATATAATCCTTAATGCGGGAGGATCATCAATTGATGAAGGAGAAAAAGGTCTTGTCATGGTAGCCCTTCTTCCTCTAGGCTCACCTTCTAGTCAATATTATTATGAAACAAAAATAGCTAGCTTTGATGTCATAAGATAGAGAGTTTGTATTCTAGAAATAATACACCTTTATATTTTGTTTAATGTCTTACCACTTCCTACAATTCTAAATTTAATGGGGTTTCTTTTTTCCATCCATAAAATGACTATAAATTTAGGCATTTACTATACTTTGATATAAATTTAATAATGTATAATTTAACCTATATGCATTTAAATATTTATTTTAGAATAGAAATATTTTTTGAAAAAATACATCTTTTTCAATCTTTATCTTTGAAGTTTTTATTTAATATTTTTATATAATAATTTATGGTTAGGATGTTCTTTACTTAGAATAGTAGAAGTTACTAAAAATGTGACATCATCTATAAATAAGACAATTATTTTTATAAAACTTGCACAATAATAATAACTTTGTGTTAAAGTGTGATTAAATAAATTAGTCTATAACTATCAATTTGAAAGGAAATATCATATAATCTATCAAATAAATATAAGATATATTTTTTGAGATGACAAAAAAGGGATTAAATATTTATCTTTAAATGTAAGCATGAAGAGTTATTGAAGATTGTATTTTGATGGTCCAAATCAGTTTTTTATAATAAAATATAATATTATTATGTTCCAACAAATTGAAGAATTATTCAATCTCTAATTTGGGTCAAATATACATTGTGTAAAGATCTCTATGTTTGTAGAAATGAAGTTAACCCATAGATTCATTGTGTGCTTGTAAAAATGATCTATGTGCCTTTTGATGTGTGAAATATGTTCATCTTGATGTTTGGACCTATCAAATATTAATATTTATGATGAAATTCATCCACTCATTCTTCTTAAATCTTGTTAGAAGTTTATAAGTATGTATTTAAAATTAGTGGACAAATAAAATTGTTAAATCTTAAAATCAAATTATAATATATATATTTTTTTCATTAATTAATTATGTTTCTTATGATCCAAAAGTTGGAATGAAATGAAAGTGTTATGAAGTTTGACCACTTTTTATCAGTAGTGTTCTTCTATGTTTAATATCAAAATGGAACTCAAAATTTTGTTGGCTATAATTTCAAAAAAATAGATTTTAGTAGTTAGTAAATTATAAATTAGGGAATTATGAATTGTAGGTCAGTAAATTTTAATAATTAATAAATTATAAATTAGGGAATTATGAATTTTAGGTCATTAATTAGTGAATCAAAGACTCACATTTTAGTTTAGTAAATTAGTGAATTTATGAATTTAAATATTTTATTTATTTATTTATTGATAAAAGTGGTTGTGAAGGACCACACTCTTTTCATTGATTCTAGAAATACAAATTTTATCTTGGCCCACACTAGGTTAGGTCATGATAGGGGAACCTCATCCCTGCAACTAAAGTCCCTCAATTCTATTACATTAAATCCCATGAATGAGATACAAGTGGAAAGCACATGGAAACATTAAGGACACCACAATACCTACAATTTTATGATTTTACTCCACATTTGGTGTGAGACAGGAGATGCATGTTGAAAATTACCTAATTTTTCTTCCTTTTCCTTTGTACCACTATCCAATTTTCCTCTAGAGCCCCAAAAATCTTAGCCTCATTTGATTTCTTTGGAGATAATTTCCCTCCCTTAGGAGACATAATTTTTGAGCTCTTTGTCTGATCTGCCAACTCCTCATTTGACTTCAGATCCTTTGTAGCCTTAACATTAACCCTCCCCACAAGAGAAGATCCATCCTTGGCCCTCGATGTGGCCTATAATCTTCCTGGTAAAACCTTATGATTGTCATCCATGACAGATTTATTTTGGGAAATGATAAGGGTATTTCCCTCCTAATTAAAATCTTCTTTTTTAGAAAATAATGATGAGGGGAGACATATTTCCATGAAGTAACATAGCTGTCAATTTTATGCTTTGAACAATGAGAAATAATATGATAAGTATTAAAATATTTGTGACAACAAAAGGGTAAACCCCCATAATCGAGCAACTAGTTCCAACACCTATCTATAAGTTTTAAAGAGATATTTGCTAGAACTTCTTTGGTAATATCCATGTCCACTAAGATATGAACATATTTTTTATGCATATATAATTTGATGAAATATCATCCACCCCCAAAAAATTCCCCAATAAATTACTAATAGCTTCAAAATAATATTCAAACCAAGATTATAATGGAAGATTCGCGAGTCTTACCCAAATTGGAGTAGCATCAAAAGATTGAGTGATAGGATTGAAAGAAGGGTGCCATGATTTCAACATCAGAAGATACTTCTCACAAATCCATTTATAGTTGCATAGGATTTCAAATATTATCCAAAAAAACCACAAAACCCCTTTTACATAGGGATACATTTGGATGTCACCATCCAAAATAGAGCACCATGTGGTTGTAATCCATTGATGTAACTTGAAGTGTCTTGGCAAAAACCCCCTAAATCTCCCAACCAGACCCAACTCTATGAATATGCTTCATTTTTAGCCAATTCTCTTTTTATTTCCTCACCAAAATTTATTGTTGGGGAGGTAATGGTCCATTGGAGAGGCCAAGCTATTTGATTGAGACTAGAGACCAATGCACTAGTGCCCTCTTTCCATACTTGGTTTGTAGACATTGCCTTCCTCGTTTTCTCAAATAAAGGTCAAAATTCACGTACTATACTATCGATATTATATTGATGTTTCCACCTTGCACATCACCCATCTTAACACACATGTCCAAGATCATCCAAGATCATTGTTGAAAGCCCTAGCCTCCATATATGCTCACAATGATTGAATTTTAGGAGTAAAAAAAACATAATCATATTATTTAAATTAGTATTTTATTTTATTAAATTAGTAATATTTAGTTAATTAGTTTGGTTAATCATTTAATTTATAAATTGGTAAGCTAATTTAATTATCAATTATTAGAAATTTTTAATTAATAATTGGCAGTTTAGTAACTAGAAAATTATCAAATTAGTAATTAGTTTATTAAAACTTGTAAATTTTGTAGGTAGTATTTCATATTTCAATAAATAAATTATAAGTAATCAGTAAATCAATTAATAATTTAAAATAATGAATTTAAATTTCAAATAAAAAAGAAGAGTCTATGATATATGCAAAATAAAACTATTCAAGTAACATAAAATACAAGTGTCTAAAATAAAAATAAATTTATGACAAGTCTAGTATCAAAACCAAATACAAGTAAACATGTTTTAATAGATTGGATTATAATCAAAATCAAGAAAATTAATCATCAAAATTAAGAGAAATTTTAATTCCATATGAGTAAGAGGCATCTCCTTCTACACTAGTAACCCATCCTAAAATGAGTAACATGTCCTTCTACACCTAGTATACCATGGGGAAATAAAATTGAAATCAATATTCAACTACACAATTTTATACAATCAAATACAACATAAACCATAAAATTTAATAATATAGTTATATATAATGGATAGTTCTATGACTTACCCTATATGGAGACCTATACCTCACATTGTGTGGGTGAACGTATAAGGGTAGAATACATAATATCCTACATAAATAAAAGGAATTAGAAATGAACGCATACATAATTATAAGTAGACAATAATTTAATGTATATGCATTTTTTACAATATACTAAAAAAAATATATATATTTAAGTGTGAAAAAAGAGGATCAACAACATATTTTGTGGTTGAAAAAGAAACATCTTACACAAATCAAAATTTATTATATTATTATTCAAACTTTCAACCAACATACAATCTATGGATTTTAAATATGTGAATTTAAATTTGGATTTAGGAACTAGACAATACACACCATGAATCTAGAGGCTTGGATAAAGAAGGATCAACCACTTCTTCTCTAGTTAACAAAAAAATGACAACTAGGTCAAGAAAAATCAAATTGAATTTGATTATGAATACCCAAAATCTCTAAAATTAAGTATAAATATGATTATAAATACCACATTTACATAATTTTGATTAAGAGAAAATAAGGTTACAATATCCTTATCTATATGCCTCCATATAATTGTATGTTTGATACAATTACTTTCTCTAATCTCTAAGTTGGTAGGTTTTAGGGAACTTACTCATCTTCCTAGGTGGGGCACCCTAGTTACGTTGGTTCCTACCACTATGTAAACATATTGATTTAGTGATATCTTTTCATTCTATTGTATTTTCATTATTATTCAATCACAAAATTATATAAGTTATACAAAGAGATTGTAAACCTTGGTCACCATACATATGTGGCATATATGTTGTGTTAATTTTTGGTTGATTAAGTTGCACCCATGTTGTAAATTTTATAATAAGGTTGCTTGGTTTGTGTTCATAACACTCCTATATTATACCTAGTGTGTTTGTGAATATTCATACTTTGTGCCTAGTTTGTTTGTGCATATTCATGGTTTGGTATAATTTCAATTTATTTATATATAGTTTGTTTGTGCATATTCATGGTTTGGTATAATTTCAATTTATTTATATACACACCCTTTTTATATATGACTTAATGTCAAGTTTTCATGACATGCGTGAATTGAATTTGTATGATTATGGGAAGATTTTTTAATAATTTGTGTATATAAAGATCCTATAAATTTCAATCATGTGATTCTACATTAGATTTGATTAATTTTTACGTTAATAATTCATAACCTAATAATTACCAATATTTTGTGTCAAGGTTGTGCACCTATTTATTCCACATCAAACTCTTATGATATGAGTTGTGTGTTTGTGATACCAATTCATACCTATGTAATGAATTCTATAAGGAGGTTGTATGGTTGGTTTGTGTCAAATTTCTATGGTGTGCCTAGTATGCATGTCCATATCAAGTTTGAATGATGTATTTTCTAGGTTGTGTGAATTAGGCTCTATATGTATGACCTCGTTTATATCTATATTATGTTAGGAAAATATAGAAACTATGGAATCAAATTCTATGGTTTCCTAGTATGCTTGTATAAAACAAGGATGAGTGGTTGGTGTTTAAAATCCTATCAATGTAATTTTACAATAGACATAAATATTTTTGGAGTTTGGTAATTAATTCATCATTACAAGATAACACCCAAAGGATAGAGTTTTAATAATTCAACTCATTGAAGTGCACTTTAACTTATATAACTAATTTATTGCATAAACAAATAGTATTGCCAACTATAAGAGTTTTCTAAATTTTGATTTGTAATCTAGCTATGGTGCAAAAATTCATTACGGGTACATTTTTATAATTTTATCTTTTTTTAATTATGTAATTTTTTTATTTATATTTTTATCCTAGTTCTTCCCCAAAATTTAAAATTTAAATCCTACAAATATATACATTACAATAGATCTTGAGCAATGGTTTAGAGGTGCATAGATTGTGGCATGGTCTAGTGTAAGATGCAATTGTAATCTCAAAAATTGTACCCTATGCAATTTCACATCACGTAATCCTCCCCTTTAGATAAATTAAATGATAATGCAATATCCCCTCTATTTTTTCTTTAACCAAATCATTTTTTACTGTTAAGGTGAATATTTGTCACAAACAACCATGCGTTGCACAAACGTCTGCACATTGCACAAATGTACCGAAAAGATTCCCATCTATAATAGCCATTTGTATGTTACACTTCTTGCCTATCCACGAGTGTAACACCTTTGCATCTTGCAACCACGTCAAGAACAACCCTTTGCATGCATATACCTCATTTTTGCTCTCATTTTGTCATTGATTCAATCTATCTAATTCACTTTTGATCTATCTCTCTATTATTCTATCTATCTCTCCCTCACTTTTTGAACCTCTCTAACATCTCTATCTCTCATTCTCTCTCTTTCTCTCTCGCTCTCATAACGAAGCTCTACAAAAATTATCTCTTGTAGCACACAAGCATACTTCTCTTGAGCTTGGAGATTTCAGCTTCTCCCTTTTGTTATTCTCATCTAGGTAAAGGAGGGTAACTATGGTTTCCTTATCACATTATCATTTAATCTAGATATCATGTTATTCTAGCATTTCCATCTCTTCTTTATCTCATCTATTATATTCGTGATAGAGGTTCTACTCCTTTCAGGGTTTGTTTTTATTAGACGTCTTTTCTTTATGTATTTTATCTATCTTGATCCTATTCGATTGTCCATGGAGGTGAAAACACCAAAATAAAGGTTTAACTGAGGTAAGCCCCTAAACATCCCCAACATTTCTCCTTGGTCTTATGTGTGTAGGTATTGGCGATATTTCATCGTTGGAGGCTTCATATTTTAGATCTTTGTGAGTATCCCTTTCCTCTTCTCTCATTTTAATCATTTGTATTTCATTTAGTTTAATCATTTTACTTTCTATTATTTCCTATTCACTTCCAAAATCTTAAAATTTCTATTGTCAGACTATTAGTAGGTCCCTAGTTTTCTTCTAAGATAGTCTCACTTTTTTGTCTATATGAGATGCTATCGTATTGCAAGGATGCCTATGTGCCACACTGTTGTCCTTGGTCGATAACTTATCAATTTGTCTAGAAGACCTCTATGCCTTTCTCTTTTAGTTTTTTAAATGAGCTCTTGTTTTAATTTTGTATAAGACATAAGCACACACCTTTATCACTTATCTTGTCACCTGAGCTTTGATTCCTAAGCTAGCTAAGAGACATTCACCCCTTGTGATCACATCATTTAGAGGGTGTTGAATTTCTTCCTCTACATTTTGGTGAACCCAACATGAACACTACTTCTGTATTTTTGTGGTTCATTGCACTCTAGCGAGCCCAACATGAGCTTCAAATATTAATAGAAAACCTAAAATATAATAGACATGCATCACCAAGCTATTTTAGTTTAACTAGAATCTTTGATATCACATATAGATTCTATTACTAGGTAAATAAACTCATGGATGAACAATAGAGATAATTATCACTAGTATTATTCTAGAAAACTCTTATTAACAAGTGAGAAAATAAATATGAAAAATATTTCACTTGTATTATTTATAAACCTAAGAAGTGATGGGTAAGTGCACAAAGTTGAGTCCATGAAACATGGAAGTATTTTCCTTAGCCAAAAAATTCAAATCGACATTGCAAAAATGGGATCCTGATTTTAATAAACGAGATCCCGATTTTTAAAATTTGGGATCTCGTTTAGCTTCACGATTTCAAGCCTAAATACAAAATGAGATCCCATTTTCTAAAGGATCCTAAACCAACAGACAAGGAACGAGATACTGATTACTGCGAAACGGGATCCCGATTTATAAGAATCGGGATCTCATTTTGTAGAAATCGGGATCCCGTTTTCAAATGCTATTTGTTTTTCTAAAAACAAACATAGTTCATTTTGCAGCGGACGGGATCCTGAGTATAGGCAACAACGACTTCCACAAACAACTCCAGGTACCCACCCACACCCCTTTTTTTTGCATTTTTCCATTTCTTATTGAAATTGTGAATAAAATATGAATTTAGCATGTTTTTTTTAATTTATTTCACGTTTTGAGCATTTTTTTCCTGTTATAGTAGAAATGAGTAATTGTAGAAATAGCTCAAAAAATACAATGAAACCTAAATATTTTTTAATAGAAATGAAAAAATGAACCTTGAATTGTGTTTTACAAACAAAATTTAGCTTTTGAAACCTAAATTGTTTGATTAAACAAAAAAAGAATTTGAAAACCCTAATTGAAATGAAACAAAAAATTGCATTTCAAAACCCTAGAAATTGAAATGAAATAAAAACATTTCATTTAGAAACCCTAATCAAGCTTTTTGAAACCCTGAATTCAAATCAAATGAAAAAAATTGAATTTGAAAACCCTAGTTTGAACTGAAATGAAAAAATTGCATTAAAAACCCTAATTGTTTAGAAATTGAAACCCTAAATTGAATTGGAACAATTTTTTTTGTTAAAACCCTAAATTGAAACCGAACAAATCATTTTGATTTTGAAAACTAGGTAATTTCGAGCTAAAAAAAAATCATTTGCATTGCTTAAATGTTTTCAAATTTTATTTGCATTGTATGGAGAAAACGATATGTTAAACTTTAGTTTCAATGTTAAATTATAATTAGATTAGAAAATAATATGTTAAAGAATAGTTAAAATTCATAAAGTTTATCAATGTTTGTTTGCAAATTTAGTTAGCAAATTCATAAATCCAAGCACGTACAATTGATTCCAATTGGCACTAACTTGCAAGTCTAAATTATTCCAAGGGCCACCCAAACTTCACCCTAAGTTCGCTAAACCCTAAACCCTGAATTGTAAAATCTAAACCCTCAACACTAAAGCATTTGAATTTTGTCTTAGGACCTTAAAATGAAATTTGGCTGCCTTAAAAAACCCTTTGTTGTCACCATCTTGTAGAGATTTTTGTAATGTTTTCACTTATTTGAACACATAATATAAAACCTTTTGGTTTCTACAAGTTTATGAAGATTGGATGATCACTCTCTATGACACGTAGACATGATCAATAGGGATCTAAATCATTGGAAGAAAAATTTATTCTATTATATCCACAAGATAAGAGAGTAAAAGTGAGAGTGCTATGGGTAAAGTTTCTTTCATTGGACATACCTAAAATTATGTAGGTTCAATGTCAAGAATGGGTCTATTTGGTAGATTTATGAAAACTATTATGAATATCTAGAATACCATAAAAGTATAATTATAGAAATTCCAATTGGAAACACTTGGGTATATATCATATGAAATTTAAATCTAGTAAGCTGTCTATTATATAGGAGAGTTGATAATACATGGAAAGAGGTTTGTATGGGAATATATGTATTAAGAAACATATACCATAAAATCTAAAGGATTTTTAAGATGCGATCCTAGATAATAATCCACCCATCCTCAAGCATAATGGATTCTTTAGCAATTAAGGGAGATTCAATAACCATAAAATTACCTATATTTTGATACTATATAGATTTATGTGGAAGGATAGAAATGCATCAATAAGGAGACCAAGATGGAACCATTTAACACCTAAGGTACACCTATTACATGGGAAAGGGAGGAGGTACATGATGATAGGTTGGAGGAACTAGGCTATTATTACAATAGAGAGAGGAGGAGGATTCATATTATGCTCCTATAAATAAGAGGTCAATTTAGAAGATTAAAAGAACTAGATAATAACAAAGGAAAAAATTCTATAGAGGGAGTGAGTGGGATTGTTGGAAATATACAAGGAGAGAGGTGAAGGTACCAACACCTAGACATAGAGTCCTACACAAAATACACCAATCTAGGCACTTCCTAGAGGGATCAAGATCCATGTGAGTAGCCTCTTTTTATTTTTGTATCCTCTACATATGTATATTTATTCCTTTATTATGTGATTAAAATTATGTATGATATAAATTATTAATAAGTGATTACAAGTATAATTATTAAAATATTTCATATTTATTTTGATATCCTCTAATGTAGGAGGAAATTTTTAATTGTTTTGATAGATGTATGTTATTTTTGTGATATGTATAGATTGATTCATTTTTAACATGATATTTTTTTTTATTAGAGGGGTAAACACTTTTGACCCAGAGCTATGGAACTAATGAGGTCATAGTATGACTAAATTTGGACCTCACTAGACATCTAGATCCCCTTAAGCCATCCTATCACCCTAAATCATAAATCAATTTCTTAAGAAGTCCCAATATGACATTTCTTAAGGGGATCAAAGAAGTTAAAATTTGGTGAAGTTTCCCAAGGCAACCAAATTTAACAATAATAAGATCTTGCAAGATTATAATATGAATAAGATTTCATGATCTAGGTTGGTCAGTTGAAACAAGAGTAGATCTCAATCAACTATTCCACAAGAAAATGTTCTTCAATAACTTGCAAGTTCATTATATTCCAAGGGGCACCAAAAATTCACCCTAAGTTCTGTAAACCCTAAACCTTGAACTCTAAAATCTAAACCGTAAACACTAAACCATTCATTTTGTCCTACCTGACCTTAAAGTGAAATTTGGTGAGTTTAGAGTTTAGGGTTGGGTAATAGGATAACTTAAGGGGATATATGTAGTAAGATCCTATGACAAAATTACATGGCATGAGGGAATGAAATTTGGTTGTCTTAGGAAAATCCACCAAATTTCATTCCCTCATGCCATGTAATTTTTTCATAGGATCTTACTACATATATCCCCTTAAGTTATCCTATTACCCAACCCTAAACTCTAAACTCTAAACCCTAAACCCTAAAGCCATCATTTTTTCTTAGGCTCTTAATGAAATTTGGTTGCCTTAGGAAAATCCACCAAATTTCATTCCCTTATGCCATGTAATTTTGTCCTAGGATATTACTATATGTAGATCCCCTTAAGCTATCCTATTACCCTAAACCCTAAACTCTAAAGTCTAAACCCTAAACCCTAAGGCCATCATTTTTTCTTTAAAGGCTCTTAATGAAATTTGGTTGCCTTGGGAAACTTCACCAAATTTTATTCACTTGAGCCATGTCATTTTCTCCTAGGACCTCACTAGACGTAGATCCCCTTAAGCCATCCTGTCACCCTAAATCATTATTCAATTTCTTAAGGGGTCCCAATATGACATTTCTTAAGGGGATCAAAGAAGTTCTTAAAATTTGGTGATCAAAGTTTCCCAAGGAAACCAAATTTAACAATAATAAGATAATGCAAGATTAAATAATATTAATAGTTAATTGTATTTTCATTCAAGTAACATGTGTCTTAGACATAAATGAGGCTTACATATTTTATCATTTGTATTCAATTATTTAAGGCCATTTATATTGAATGGTTTAAAGGTATTTCCTAAACATGTATCTTACATCTTGAAATTACAAATCTAATGTAGGTTCACTCATATCTTAAAGATCACATGGATCCATTCAATAATATTTGCAATCCACCTCCACACCATCCATCTCCACCACATTCACCTCCACCTCCACCCACTCCACCTCGTAACCCCCTACCTCCACCACTTGAAGTCAATGAACATGCTCGTTTGAAAGCACAAATCAATGCCAATGTTAGAACCATCCAAGATCAAATCAACATTATTCAAAATGAAGAATGTGTCACACCTCCTGTGAGGATGTTTGCATCTAGGATGCAAACCCTTGTTGATGCTATCAGGGCTATGGATGGGATCTTAGATGAGCATCAACAATGGCTAGAGGAGAGGAGAACTTTCAATTCTGAAAAGGAAAACACAAAGAAATGAAGAGATGTACTAGAGAGCCACAATAGTTTCTAAATTAAGACAATGATCTTAAATAGTTATGAATTTATGAATTTGGTGAATGATGGATATTTTGTGTGATGAATTTATAAATTTGGTTGGATAGATATTTTTAGTGACATGAATTTATGATTTTGGTTCTAGATGGATATTTTTAGTGACATGGATTTATGAATTTGGTGGAATTTATGAACTTATAGTGAACAATATATAATAGTATATATTTTATGACTATCTACTAGATTATGATTTCTCCTACTAAAAAAATGTAATATATATGTGTGTGTGTGTGTGTTAGACATAAAATGAACTTTTGTGAATGTTTCAAGTTTATTGTTTAGTATGTATGTGCATGTATTAAAAATTTGCATATAGTTCTTAAATTTTGAAATTTGTATGTATGTACATAGTTTAGTTTAATGATCTGTACGCATGCAAATTATGCATCATATTTTTTATTTTAAATGTATGTACATCTTAAATTTTGAATTTTGTATGGACATGCTCAAGCTCAATCAATGTATATATATGTTGTGCATCCTATTTCAATTAAATATATGATCTTAATATATGTATGCACATCCTATTTTGTATGATTTAATGCACGTGCACATTTATATCTCATATCATGGATGATTTTAACATTGATGATATCATCAATCCACCACCTCAGCCACAACCACATCCACCTCCCCCTCCACCTCCCCCTCCACCTCCACCTAATATGCCACATCCAACACCTATCACATCTGACGAGGTTCGCTTGCAAGAACGTATAAATGATCAAGTTGCATCCTTAAAAAATCAAATCAATGCTATGCAGAGTCAAGCATTGATTCCACCACATGTGAGACATTTTTCATCTACAATACAAAATGTTGTTGATGCCATCAGGATGATCAATTTTGATCTTGATAGGCATCGACGAGAGAGAAAAAATGAGACAATTTTATTCTAACGGTCTCTCTTACAAACAAATATTAGACCTTAAAATAATGAAAGCCCATCTAGCCCCCTACTTTCTTGACCCCGTTACTTGACAACCCATTCCACCCAACAAATCTAGAATGTCCATGAGGTGGTGCATACATCCATAGATGAGTGCACATTTTTGGGATCAATGGTATATGGTTTTTGATAGTCCCCCACATGCTAATTGGGAGTTCCCATTGTATTTTTTGAGAAAATTGTATGTAGAGTTTGTTCTGGGGAAAAATCCCAATTATTTTGATTTTAGATCATTTCAGGGTGTTGGTGGCGGCATGTCACAACATAGGTTAGGGGAAAGGATTGATTCCCAATGCCCATGCATGCACAACCCCTTGTTGTTGCTCCTGGTCCTCCCATTCCTGCACCTGTACATCATCGAGCTCTGGTCTCAACATTAGGTTCCCTTAGTACACTTGCAAGAGACCTTGATCAACATGCTTCTACGATAGTGGGTGGGGAGCATAGAGACGATGATGATGGAGAAGTTTTTTATGGAGTTGGTCTGAGTATTGCTTCAGGAGTGTTGAGGCCCATCCCTCATATATGTACTAGTTGTCATCAAGTATGCTATGGACCTGATCAGGCCACACCTAGTTCAGGTGGATGAGGAGATTCTGGTGGTTCATCTAGTTGCATCAGTTCATCTGTAGAGTTTCTTAGAACAGACCATCACCCTGAGGACACTACGACATAGGTATAAATATGCATCTATGTATGTTCATTTTATAAGAATTTTGATGGATGTATATATTAAAGAAAAGTTTACAATACATTTTAACAATCAAATTGTTTGGTGTACATATGACACTAACGATGGGGCAATCATCTATTCCATGAGTACATACATCAGCACCGGTTGTACTCGGCAACCCTTATGGGGTATTTTGATTTCAATTTTTAAAATTATATATGAAATCATAAATTTAACTTGAGTTTCAAATTTATAATTGAATCACATATATGTTTAAAATATTTATGTTGGTTTAGGTGAGTCAATCGACATCCACATCGATTCCTCCTGAGGGATTTTCAACCACTCCTCCCTTATTGGGTGTCATAGATTAGGGGTAGGTACATTCATATTGTAAATTTGTTTAAAGTTTACATTAGTATAGTTACAATTTTATGAATTTTGAATTCACTAGATATATGAAATACATGCATGTACACTTGTAAATATTATAAGCATTAAATGTCTATGTACATGTATGTCTAGGTTGATACCACAATAAGAATGGGCATCGGGAAAACATTTGATGTTGCAGCTACTCGTGAGGCCACTAATTTCCAGGTTGTTTACAAAAATTTCTACACAAAATGTGCAAACTTGAATATATATATATATACATATATAAACCTAATTCAATTCTACATGCTTTAATTTTGATCTTGTAGGACTTTGTTAGTGCAACTTTTAGCCCTGACCCAGACATAGTTACACCACCAGGAGGACATGCAGAGCAGGTTCTAGATCAAGTGGTAATTTAAATTTTTTATTATATTTAAAGTCAATTATAAATTATGTATTCTGAATATAACTTAAATTTTAAATTTTAAATTTAATATATACATAATATGAGATTTGTTACATATTATTTTTCTTTTATAGCATGAGACACATCTTGTAGTTGAGCATGTACAGACAGGTCTTGGAGAAGAGCCTAGTGCACAACCTCAAAATATGGTACAATTAAAATATGATAAATTATAAATTAAATTGAATTAAAAAAAAATTAATTGTAGAGCTATACATCTAATTTCAAATTTCTTTGTCTTGTTTATGTAGATTGATTTAGAGAATTTAGAGGTTGCTTCAGGTGCACCAAAGCATCTGAACACAGATATGATGGTAATTTAATTTTATGATGGATTATAAATTAAATTTTCATTAAATCATTTTTCATTGTCTTACATTTGATTTCATCTTTCTCTTGTACAGAGTGTTTTAGGTCATCCGCATAGTCCGTATGGTGTGAAGAGGTCTCTTGATTATAGAGACAGTACATGACCTAGAAACATGTGATTTTATGTGTTATATTTGTTTATTTCATGGACTATATTTCTAGTTTCTCATGTACTCTGTTGGACTTTATATTTCATGGCTCAAGTACTTAGTTGGACTTTAGTTCATGGGTTGTACTCTAGACTTTATTTCATGTGCTTAATATATTGGTTTCATGCACTTAATATGTTACATAAATTATGGACTTTATTATTGTTTGAAATTTTAATTTACACATGTACATTTATGCATTTTATGTTCATAGTCAAGACATTAATATAGGACATTAATGTGAAATTTAGTGATCTCATACATGATATTAATATAGGACATTTTAATATTTATACTTTACAAATTTAGTGATCTCATACATGATATACATGATATGTACATTCAATAATTAGCGATAATTACTCAATGAACTTATTCAATTCACGTCAATCAATAATTAGTCAATAAATCATAATTTACAAACAAAAGCAATCTATTTATAAGCTAGAAAGGATAAAATTTTAAGAAATAAACAATACCATAGAAGATTAGAGAATAAAAGATTAATAAATTCTATAAGTAATAACATATAACACTAATTTATAAGTTGTCAAAACAAATAATGACACCCCATACTAATTTATAAGCTATCAAAACAAATAATGGCATCCAATACTAATTTATAAGCTGTCAAAACAAATAATGGCATCAAATACTAATCTATAAGCTATCAAAACAAATAATAGCATCCAACACTAATTATAGGTTGTCTTAAGGAGTCGTAATATGAAATCTTAAGGGGATCAAAGAAGAGTATAATTGAGTATAAATATTATGTGATATTAACAAGTATTATAAGTTTTAGGGTGAGTCATCATAACACAACATCTTAAGGGGATGTTTGAAGGGGTCATAATACATCTTAAGGGGATGTCTAAAGGGGTCATAATAGAACGTCTTAAGGGGATGTCTTAAGGGGTCATAATACAATGTCTAAAGGGGATGTCTTAAGGGGTCATAATACATCTTAAGGGGTCTTAGAACGTCTTAAGGGGGTCATAATAGAACGTATTAAGGGGTCTTAAGGGGATGTCTAAAGGGGTCATAATAGAATGTCTTAAGGGGTCATAATATAATTTCTTAAGGGGATGTATTAAGGGGTCATAATACAATGTCTTAAGGACATAATTGATCTAACAATAATGTATGCATGATATTTAGTGATTATACAATTAGACATAAAGTTTCAAAGTAGGAAAACATGCACATTTAACAAACAAAATATATAGAATATTGATTTGATACATAGAAGTACATAGAGTATGTTTAATTCTGTAAGTATGTACGTACATATATGTCATCTCAAAACAATGTTTACAAAATTTGGATATGCCATCTCAAGAACATCTCAAACGCATGCCTAGAATGTAGTAGGTCTTCACACCACCTAATATCAAAAAGGTACAAGCAATATCAATGAAATCATCAAAACATACATATTTTAATTTATATAAAACTATCTATATGTATAGAACTAAAGTACCTTCATTTAAAAGTATTCCACACATGTTTGTAGGTTGAATCCAGGCATCCTCTCCTTTTTGTTTCAAAGTATGAGATCAGTGCAATGATGGATTAAGGATACAAAAAATGACAATAAATCAATTTTAACTATTAATGTACAAGCAATATCAATATGTAATCAAAACATTTATTTAAATATAATTTAACTAATAATTACCTGTTTTTACCAAGTATTCCATGTTGTCTAGGTTGAATATGCATGGACTAGATCCTTTTTGTGATTATTCCTTAAGGATGTATAAAAGGACAATTTCAACTAATAACACACTTGAACAATGTTGAAACATGTATTTAATATATTTAAAAGGACAGACTAAAACTAAAACTATATTTACCTGTATTTACTTATTCCATTGTACCATCTACATCCTTTCTTTTTTGCAATGCATCTATGATTTCCTCATGCTCTTCCATAGAAATTGACCATAACAATTTTTTTGAAGGTCTTCCATGATACTATCTAGTTTTATATTTGTTTCCACCACCAAATGCGGATAATGTATAATATTTTTATGTTTTTCATAGTCTTTGAATGTAGGTAGATCATTCTTTCTTCTTAGGTATTTTTGTAGCCAAGTTCCAACAACCACCACCAATCTTATTGGAAAAAATGTTCAAAAAACATCATCAAATAAGTTCTAAAAAATTGCTTAAGGGGATCAAAAACTTGTTATCAAAATTTGCTTAAGGGGGTGTCTTAAGGGGATCACCGTACCTATTGGATAATGAAAGCCATCATCATCTTCTCGAGGTGCTATTAACTTATGTTTAGTTTCCACACAATGAGCCAACCAATATTCTATTTGCTCTTCATTCCCCTCAGGTGCAATAACAACATACACATGTCCTGCCAACAAAATTCGATTTAATACTTGCGCATATCCATATAAATAATTTAGTATTACAAAATAAATTAATAAAGTGAAATAACATGAAATAAATTGAATTAAAATTACCTTCTTGTACAAGGTCTAAAACACAGTCATAATCTTTAGATGTAAACACTTGATCATTTTATTCAATAGTTCTTTTATACTGATCATGTGCTTCTGCAGGTGTCAACGATCTTTGCTCCCACTATTCAACCCATTTTGTATTTTCACATGCTTCCCAATCTCCTGAGATACAAAACTAGCAAAAACATACAAGCTCCCTTGTCCAAATAGTCCATGTGCTTGTTGTCGCACTCCTAAATGAATGCCATTCAATAGATCCACTAATTGTCTCACAATCAACTCTAGGTACAATGTTCTCTTCTTCCACCAACCAAAAGAATCGATGAACTATAGAGTAATCACTCGAACCAGGTGCATATAATCTTCTATTACACCAATCCAAAATCTCACGTGCATCTTTAACTTTTATTGAATCCTTGAATTTTAATTGTTCTCTAGCAAGAATTCTTTTGACACATGCATCAGCTCCATCATGTTCTCCTTTACCATGCCCAGCTTAAAAAAAACTCCATATATGTTGGACATTAAGTTGCTTGTGAACCCTACCTAACCAATAGAACATTCGAGCATTCTCAAACTGCCCTGTACAATTATCTGACCATATGAGGTGTTATTTCATCTAGATTCTTCTTTCTATTAAATTTCTATAAAATATACTGAAATAGTATTGAACAAACTCTAGTGAGTGTAACCAATTGTCACTCAAATAAAAATTATACTCCCTCAAAAAATTTCTATCATCCTCAGTGCTATCATCTGCATGTCTATAAACAATATGGACAAACATAGCTACTTGCACTGAATTATAATATTGAGATTGAATTTCCTCTTGTGGAGTGAGAGTATAATTCTCCTCAAAATCAACCACTGAAAGTATAGTACCAATTGGAAATGTGTTTCTACATGTGTGAAATTGGCCATCAAGCCATCCAACATGTTCAGAGTGCATGACATATTTTGGTATAATTTTATTCTTAAATTCACTCATGAATGCATGCAGACTAACTTTTTTTGTAACTAAATCACAATACTTTCCTATTTTTCCATCTTTTAAAGAATAATGAACATTCTTAAATCTTTTGAAATCTACTAATTGTTGTCCAAAATCATGATCAACACTTTCATACAAACAAATTCTTAAAAAATGAAAGATTTCTACAGTTAATGCATTGTCCAGAAATACAAGAACTTAAATAAAATAATTTATCATTAGATTTTTCACAAAAAAAACCTGAAATAAACTCTCTTATTGCTTCAGGTGGCAGATCAATACCACACTCCTATATAATCATGTTAGTATGCAAGGTACAACATATATATCGAAAAACATCATAAAAATAATGAAATTGAAAATTTATTTTACAACAACAACATATTCATTGCTTATTAATTTTTACATACCAGGGTTTACATTTTTCAAAAGACCTTTGAATTATTTTAATATTACTAGGTAGCATTGAATCGCTACAAAATTTGCTATAAAATTCAGTTTGTGTTGTATCTAATAGGTGTTTTAGGTGAGGATTGCGAACTTTGGACCCCACCCTTAATTTTAAAACATCTCTAGCATTAGATGAAACCCTAGTATGATCATGCCAATATTTTTTATCAAAGATTTAATTTCAACATTCAATTTCATATCAGACCTCGGTAGTCATCCACTGAAACTCCAACATTGATTGATATGATCATTTTCTATACTTTCTCTTCTTTTTGTTGATCTTAGCAATGTTTTAGGATGTATTTTTAAAACTTTACTAATATTGCTTACCATTATTTTATTCAAAGTTTCTTTATTAACTATAGTAGTTGCTATAGTTCTTCTTGCCACGTTTTTATCTTTAGATCGACTATTTTTCCCAATAGATTGAATGGCACTAACAACAATAGACATAACATGTTTTAATGATTTATCTTTCCTTTTTGGTTTACCATACAAGCCTAACCTTTTCATTAATTTCCTCATTTTTTGCATTCTCATCAATAGCATCATTAGTTGACATTGAAATGCAAATTTTTTACGATAAAAGAATTTGGTGTATATTCTATTTGCATGTGTTCTTATTTGCCTCCAAGAAATTTGACCAGGAAGATTATTGAAAACACCACTTCCAATTTTTAAAAAAGTATTTTCATTAAATTCAACATCACATTCTAGATTTTCATCTTCATTCTTCATCTTCATTTTCATCAACAAAACGGTTTTCATTTTCATTTTCATTAAAAAAATAGGTTTTGTTTTCATTTTCAAGAAAATGATCATTCTAATTTTCATTTGCAACAAAAAAAGATTTTTTTTTTCATTTTCAACAAATTCTATAAAAGTTTCATCTCTCCAAATATCATCAATGTCAACATCATTAAGTCCAGCATCTTGTAAAACTTCTACATACAAATTTACCATTTCACTAACATGTGGATTTGAAGATGTACCTGGATTTGTGCATATTGAAACATTCTCCATAGCATTCAAAGAGGGATTTGAAGACATAGTAGGAATTTTTTGTATAATCATATTCTTCTCCAAATTGACTCCTTGCAAATTAGCTTCATCTACAACCATGGTATCCTCAATGTTTTCATCTTCAATAGTTGTGGCCGAATTGGATGCTCCACCATCATTCATTGATTTCGTTCTCATTCTTCTTTCTCTTTCTCTTTTTCTCTCCTTCTCTCTATTTGCTTCAACTTCTTGAGGAGTCAATGTCTTCCTTCTCTTATTACAAGCTTTATCTCCCATGATTATAAAATTCTCAAGCACAAATGAATGTTAATAGTGAAATTCTTCAAAATATTCAATCCAAATTGGAAGTTGAATATCTATTAGGACAAAATTCTTCCTCTTGTGTTCCTCAAAACAAGTAGAAAACTAGGACAATTCCACTTTAAAAATTGTTTTCTTCATGCCTCCTTTAAAAAATTCAATCCATATTGCAAGTTGAAGACCTTTTGTTCCTCCAAAAAAGCACAAAACTAACACAATTCCACTTCGAAAATGATGTAGATGATGCCTCGTTTGAAAAAATCAATTAAAAATCAAGTTCACTACCTGTAAATACAATAGCTCATGAAAAATAGTTCAATTTTATTGCTCTCGACTGTACATGTGAAGTTGCTAACTTCACATTAGTTTTTGGTAGTAAATTTTAAAAAAAGAAACGGGATCCCGTTTATAAAAACTGGGATCCCATTCTATAATTGGGATCCTGTTCGCTGATATTTAATGTGGGGACCATTAGAAGGAAAACGAGATCCTGTTTACAAAATGAGATCCCATTTCCCTTTCAATGGTCTGAATATTATAAATTAAAGAATGGGACCCCGATTATAAAACGGGATCCCATTTTATAAAGCGCGATCCCGTTTTTAAAAAATTGAATTTCTATTAGCTTTATGGTTGGGTTTTTTCCTAAGATTTTGGTTCTGGAAAATCATTGGAAATATGAACCTAAGCCTTCAAGCTGGTTTGACCTGCAAGTTGAAGGTCCTAAACATGTTAGAGAAAAATACCGACTTTGGACATATGGTTGACGATTTTTTTTGCAGAATATTTTGATGAAATTAAAACCCATTTTATATAAGACAATGCAGATTCTAAATATGTAAATTTTTTTACAATTGGATTTTTTTTCTATTTTTCAATTAATTTCTAATAAAATTGGTCCATAAACTTTAAATATTAGGGTTTTTTACTATTTTAATAACTTTTGATCAACATAACATTTTGACAAACATATTGCATGAGAACAAACTTCAGACAATTATTTTCAATTTAAAAATAAAAATAAAAAATGATAAGTTTAGGTCATCTTATGCATGTCGTACATGATGATTTTTCAAAACGACAAATCTACCTAATAAAAATTTAACAAAAAAAAAAATTCAATAAAAAATATAAAAAATATCAAGAACAAGCTTCAGTGAGTCGCAAATATTTTCCCAAAATGATTTAGGAAAATACAATAATTTAAGTCAAAATATGGATGTTGTACACATGCATGGTATGGTGGAAAAAAGTGAATTTTAAACAGTGGTTTTTAGAAATGCCTATTGAAACTCAATTTGTACAAATTGGGTATTGAAATAAATTACATATTTGGAAACTAGACTTCGAGCACTACATTTTCTGATTAGTGACGTTTTTAAATATTTCATCTTTGAGTGCTTCAAATTTTAAGGTCAAATGTATCAAATTCTGAAAATCAGGAAAAATACTTCCACTTTTTGGCCAAAAAGTGGACCTAACTTCTTGCACACACCCTAATGTACCTATGTATATAATTTGTAGAAGATTCCAAATTCATTGGTGCCGACATGAGGGAATAAAGAAAAAATATTCTAGGATAGGTTGTGGAATTTTTTTGAAGATCCTCTATATTAATTCTAAACTATTTGAGGAAATTGTATTTCAATTTTATCCTCAATGAAATTCTAAACTATTTTCATATGGATGATTTTTAAGGTAGGATCAAAGGCTCTATACAAGATATATAGGAGTACATTTTGCATAAGATCAACCAAAAATATACCTTTCCCATTCATCTATTCACCACATCATAGTCCCTTTAGTTTTGAAGGAGCGTGTCAAGGTGCAAACCCTTTAGTTGGTTAGTTTACTAACATAGACCTTGCTTTATCATATAATACATCTATACTAGGGTGATGAAGGTGAGCCTTTGAGGCATGAAGTATAACCATACATTTATGATACATGTAATGCTATATATGATTATGGGTCTGAGTACTTTGTGATGTGGTATATAGCATAGGTTGTACATAGTAATGAAGTTAGCACATAGGTTGAGGAGGATGCTCAACATAGTGAGGAGCATGACACAAAGGGTGGGCCACATAATCCTTCTATATTATATAGTATGATATTGTCTAATAAGTTACTAGGTATGAGCTTTAGTATTGATTGCCATGTAATTTTTAATAAGATTATGAAATTTATTAGGTTTTCTATTAAATTTAGAGTTAACTATATTATCCATTATGAATGAAAATTAATGTAAAAAAATATGTATGCATTAAAATTCTAGGGTCAAAGTATAAATCCTACATTTCTTGAAACAACATTATACACTTATTTGTGTTTTTCAAATTCTCAAGTAAATGTGTAATAAAATATAAAATATATTGCATGTGAATTTTTTTTTAATATATCAATGTTAATCTTAAAAATGGAAATTAGCTAGTAAACAAATGGATGTTGGACCTTTGACATCTAGAAATGTTGGTGGTAGTACTCAATTCTCAACTTTCACTACTTGGTAAGCTTTATTATTTTTAATCATTATGTAAATAACTCTATTTTATATTATGATCAGATAGACTTTTTCTAGTCAAATCATCCTGATAGATAGCTAGGAATATGTCTATGAAATCAAGAAATTCCACATCCATGGCTCTCTGAAAGGTAGCCCCTGTATTTGTCAATCCAAATGGCATTCTAACATAGATATAAGTGCCCCATGGATTTATGAAGGCAGTTTTGTATTGCTTAGATTCTTTAACCACCACTTGATTATAACCTGAGAATCCATCCATCATAGAAAACAACTCAAAACTAGTTACCTTGTACAACATGGTGTCCATGTTGGGAAAAGCATAATTATCCTTCAATGATGACACATTCAAATTCCTAAAGTCAACACAAATCCTAATGTCACCATTTTTATTTCTAGCTGGGACCAAATTAGAAACCCAAGTAGAATGCCTAATTGGCTTAATAATCCCAACATCCCTCAATTTTACAAGTTCTTCCTGCATCTTAGGTTGCAAAGTGGGATTTATTGGCCTCTGATTTTTCCTAGAGGGCTTAGCATTTGGTTTCAAAGGTATGTCATGTTGGAAAATATCTTCTTTGTATGCCTTCAGGTCATCATATGACCATGTAAACAAATGTCTATACTTTCTTAATAAGGGAATCATCATTGTCCTAACCTGAGGTTTTATCTTCTTCCCAATGTAGAACTTCTTTGGACCATTCTCTATTCCAAGATTAAATTCTTCCAAGTCCTCTTTGTGAGTGGATGTTTGCTTGGCATTGTTTTTTTCAAATCCATCAAACACCCTTTCCAATGCTACCAATCCTTTGGGAATCTTATTGGTCTTTAACTGGATAATATCATTCCCAAATATGGTTTCCTTACCATCCACCTCTTCCACAAAGGCTGTAAAATCAATTTCCTAACCCTCATACTCATCTATGTTAGTGTAATTAATTATTTATTACACTAGCATAGGTTAACTTAGGTCATACATCATTTAGTCCTAGGTTGCATTTTAATAAATCATTTAATAATGGGGTAATGTCCCCTTCCATGTTTGTAGGGATAAGATTCCTTCTAGAAGATGAGTTGTCCTTCTAGAACTTATCTCAACATTTAATAATTTCCTAGATAGGGTTCACATGTTGTCACATGTTGTTAGATTATGACACATGGCAACATCTCTTGAATCTTAAGTTTTCCTTCTTTCCTATATAATCAAACATTTTGTTCATTTGTAACATATCATCAATCATATCATTAATATAGAATCTCTATTATGCATGCCTAGTTGCAACACTTTATGAGTGGTTGACTATCTTTCTTGGCAAGGGTCCTCCATTGAATATTTTGGAGCTTCAAGGACTGTGCATCCATAATCTCAACATGGTATCAGAGCTTGTCTAGTGAAACATGAACCCTCAATCAAGAAAGTTGGTGTGCAAGATTCTTCGTAGGCTAGGTGGTTTCTATTGAAGGCTACTTGGCTCCACCTGGGGACCAAGCTGATTTCTAAAGTAGATAGAGTCAAATCCGAGCTCGCCATTGTTTTCAAAAGGACTTGAAACCCTAGGATCACCTGCCAATTCATCAAAATTGGATACATCAACCCGAGCACCATCAGAGGTATTTTAGGGTTTGCAAAATAACTAGTACGATCTGTACAAATTTGCAATAAAAAATCATCCCAGTCAGTTGTCCTCTGGGGAAAATTTTTTTAGTTGCAAGCCATTTTTATTTAAAAAAAATCGGGCTCGATTTCTCTATTATTTGGTAAAAATAAAATAAAAAATTATTCGACATTTTCTATAGTTTCAAAAAAATAAATCACACTGACCTGCATTATTAATCCTTGGTCGACATTTTATTTTGGGTCTGATTAATTTCGTCAGCAATCAAAAGTTTTTTTTGCATATATATTATATTTCATCGGCATATATTATTTGAAGATCTTTGACTTTTTAATTGCACTCATGAAATATTAAAAAAATAAAATCAAATTGTGTTTTGTCAGCCTATTCAAATATTCTAAAGTCTGCAAAGAAAGGTACTTGTCGGCTGCATTTATCTTTTTGCAAGGGGACGTACTCTTTTCGTTGGCTGGCCGTTACTCTTCCCACCACCGACCATCACTGGTTGTCTTTGTCGGCCCCTCTGTCACCGACATCCTACCTACTGGTACCTCCACTTGCCACTATCTGCACCATCATACCCTATTTTTCGGGTTCTATCCTTTGTAGCTAACCATTGGAGATTTGTTATCTGCTGGTGTTGTTCAACTGTGCCAGCCCATTCAGGTCAAAATATTCACTGGTCTAAGCTCCCTCTTCCCGCCGACAACACCCATCCACCGTTTAGACCCTAGTTCTATTGTCGACTGGGGGAATCTCTACACAAGGTGGCTCTGCCAGTCCACTGCCAATCTGGCCGCTCAACCCTAGATCTCAGCTCTGATGTCGCTCCTGGTGGAGGCATTTTTTTTTTGCCAACTTTTTCACTATGGTCATATCAGCGACCAAATGCCAGCCCAGAGGAGCTTAAATTTTGCACCCCATTAGCCTGCAAAGTGCCAAATATAAGCATTTTTTTGTTTTATCATAACTTTCACCCATGGTGTCAAAAATTTACAAATGAGATACCGTCAGAAAGGGAATTTTGAGTACTTTCTAGTGGTGACATTCGTTCTATGAAATTTTTCTCATAGAAATTTCTATAGCCAACTGAAGTCAAAACCCTAATTTGGACTTAAAGGCTTGTAACTTTGCAACCGTTCATCGGATTTCAGTTATTCTAGTGACATTAGGAAGGTGATTCATAGATTTTTTCATCCGTCCAGACCCCTTGATTAGTTTCAGCTCCAGGTACTCTTGCATTGATATTTTTAGTTTGGTGCATTTGTTTAATAACTTGGACATCCTGAAACTTGGGAAAATATTTTTTGATATGAGTGGCATCTCTTCAATTGTACATCATATTTCGAAGTCTTTATTTTCTGTTGAAGGTCATTTGTCTTTATTTATTTTTGGAGAAAGTTCATTATGGGGCTTTCATATACTCCTACTTTGGTTATGTTGCACAAGGGTAACTATAAGCAATGGCGGGATGGGATCATACACCATCTCCAATCACTTGATTTATTGCCACATCTATATGGTATAGTTCCTCATCCAAGTGAAGGTGTTCATGAATTTTCTTGGAGTTGCAATAGATACACTGTTTTGGAGATCATTGAGATGCAAGTTGATTGTGATGTTTTGAAAGTTATTGATCATTGTGATTGTCCTCACATTCTTTGGAATAAGCTTTGGGAGCTATATGGAGGATCACACACTCCACCCTTCCTTGTTGGTCATGATTCAAAATGTCATTCTTCAGATCAAGTACCCTATGATGATATTGTTGTACAGGAGGTTGATTTCCTTGAATATTCCAAAGAGGTTGACAAGGTTCCCTTATATGCTTCTTCTCCATCATAGACAGTTGGTATCCCTTCACATTCAATGATTCCTTGTCTAGATTCATTGATTGAGGCTTCCACCATCATCATTCATCAGGACACATTTTTCCTTCCAAACTTGATATCACAGGATGGCTTCATTTCAGGTATCACTGACTTGGCTACTTCTATAGTTTTGGAGGAAATTCTTGAGGGTATATCACTCCTCTATTCATATTCCACCTTGGAGAGTTTTCTTGAGTCTCCTCATCCCTTTGTCTCAACCTTGATTGGAAATATAGAGACTATCTTGGAGGCACTTGGTTTCTCTTCAGATATTTCATGTATGAGACTTCTTCCCTGTCATTCCATTCAGGCTTTGAGGTTTCTTCAACATCTACCATTGGATTTTCTTTAGAATTCTTTCAATGGTTTTGAGGACACTTCATTCAGGGGGGGCTATCAAGTATCCATCACACTATCTTTGGATATTGTTCTGCATGATCTTAATTTGTCACCCTCTTCATTGATTGTGGCATCTTCATCTTCAGGAAAGGAAACACTTGAGCAGATTTTAGAGACATCATCAACATCCATCTTCATCCTTCCTTCCTTTAATTCCTATCCAGAATGGGAAGCATATCTACACTTGCACTTGGTTTTGTTTCTTCCTAAAAGGAGACAAGTTATTTGTCAACATTGGATCCTGTTCTGTCTTCAAACACTTACCATTCTTGCAAGTGATATCATCTTCTGGGGGGGCTATGTAGTCTCTCTCTTCCCCTCCTTTGGGGGGGTCATTGATTGTATTTTATCCATGTGACAAATGGTGTCCTTGGGGGGTATTTGGGAGTCCTCCATCCTTCCCATCCTATCTCACTTTTTTGCATTTTCATCTCCTTTTTGGAGAGGGGTTTTGTTCCCACTGGGTTTTCCTCTTTTCTCCAGTTGTGGGATATATTTTACAACTTCATGTAAATGGGTACCTAACATGGCCTTGTAGCCGGGACCCATCATCATTATCATCTCTGCATAATCATTGCATTTTCCTCCCTAAGTTGAACTTATGGTGGGGTGTTAGTGTAATTAAATATCTATTACACTAGCATAAGTTAACTTACATCATACATCATTTAGTCCTAGGTTGCATTTTAATAAATCATTTAATAATGGGGTAATGTCCCCTTCCATGTTTGTAGGGATAAGATTCCTTCTAGAAGATGAGTTGTCCTTCTAGAACTTATCTCAACATTTAATAATTTCCTAGATAGGGTTCACATGTTGTCACATGTTGTTAGATCATGACACATGGCAACATCTCTTGTACCTTAGGTTTTCCTTCTTGCCTATATAATTAGGCATTTTTCTCATTTGTAACATATCATCAATCATATCATCAATATAGAATCTCTATTATGCATGCCTAGTTGCAAGACTTTCTGATTGGTTGATTATTTTTCTTGGGAAGGGTCATCCATTCAAGATTCTAGAGCTTTAGGGACTGTGCATCCATAATCTCAACAATCTATGCATTGCAAAAACCTGAAGATGTCATCATCGTCATTAAAAACTTGCTAATTCTTTATGTTGTCAGGAACTAAGGGTTTGACCTGCACTTCAACTTTAGAAATGCCAGCAAATGTAATATCATTTGTCAAGAGGGAAATATTAGCAAGTAAATATACCACCCTATTGTTACCCCTGTCAAACCAATCAATTCCAAATGCATCAAATTGTTCAATAGAATCCTAGACAACATTTCTATACTACCTCAACCTAGTATTTTTTGATGCATATTTTCCTCTAACCTGAGAAACTACAAGTTTCGAGTTTCCAATGAATCACAACTTCTTAATACCATGTTTCTCAACTAACCTCAACCCCAATAGAAAGGAATCATACTTAGCTACATTATTTATGCATGCAAACAATAATTGAAATGAAAACTTGAAGTTCTTACCACTGGGGGAAATGAATAATAACCTTGCATCGGCTCCATCCTTTGAGCAAGCTCCATCAAACATCATACTCCATAAGTCATCATTGTTATCCTATTGCAATACTTCTTTCCCTAGAGGTGTAGGTTGTTTTTCTTCCTCTTCCTGTAACTCTTCAATCCTAAAGTTGTCCATGCCAGCGTCTACAAAGTGAATTCTATCTTCTTCTCCCACAAAATCAATGATATGTGGAGCTCTTGGTTCCCTCACAAGTTTGATGTCTTTTCCTTCAATTGGAAAAGTCACAAAGGACATATCACATTGCATGCTATCTTCCATGGAGGTGCTCCATTTTCTTGACAACAACATGCCATAGTTTGGTGGAATGTATACCATAACTATACTCATAACAAACTCCTTGTCAGGGAAAGCAACTAATCTGTATGGAACATCTTGTATGACTCCAATAATTGGGATCTCTCTTGAGTCCATGGCATAACACTTTCCATATGCATAATTAATTTTTAGACTCATCTCTTTCATTATTTCAACTGGCGTGATATTAGACGAAGCTCCTGAATCAACCATGCAGTTGTTAAGGAGTTTTCTATCAACAATAAGAGTTACATAGAATGGATCAATATTATCTGGACATGTTGTAATGGTATTGCCCAAGTAAATCTAAGGGATCTCAACAATTTTTCCCTCCATTTTCTCATCACTAACTTTATTTCCACTCACCTTAGGCTGAGTAATCACCTTCTTTTCTTCATAGGTCTTAGTGGCACCATTGATGAGGGCCACTGCCTTTTTCTTGTGTTTATCAATTATCATCATTTCCATTAAAGGTACAATCACCTTTACTTGAGAGAGAAGCTAGAACATATCAACTAGATTATACTTTAGCAGTTCATAAGGAGTTATACTCTGTTCCTCCACTTGAATCTCTTTTTGCTCAACCTTTTGTTTGGAATTTTTATTCTCTTGTTTCTTCTCATGATCAACATTTGATTTTTGAGTTTTATCTTTTATAATAGACGAAGTAACTTAACCAGACTTCTTGGCTACACTATCCTTTTTGGCCCAAATTTGAGGCCCCTTACTTTCCTTAGTTTGGACCTCTCCTTTCTTAAACTTGGCCAATTCTTCTATTTTAGTCACCTATTTCTTTGCACTTTGTTCCTTCATGAACATGCTACTAGGCTTGCCTTGATCATAATTAACCACTCTACTTCTCAAGTTGTGAGTATTCCTAGCTTGCTCCACCAAGGCTGCAGTCATCTTCTTATACTCTTCATCAAAAGGTCTTCTTAAAGACACATCCTCTTCCTCCATTTCTATAGCACAAATGTTTTCCTTAATGTCTTCATCTTCATTAAGAAAAATTTGTTGATGATATGAATCTAAATTTTGTCTTTGGAAATCAACATCAAGTTCCTGTGACTCATCTTCTGAGGAACAATCCTCATTATCAAAATATCATCTGTGCATAAGCACATTGACTTCAACATCATTTTCTTCCATTGGATCATAATCATTTGATTGAGATTTTTCTTCTTCAAAATTCCTTGCCATCAAACATGTTTGAGAGGCATGTGGTAACTGGCAGACAACACACCAAGGTGTCTCATCAGCAAAATTAACTAAGTTTTTCTGCAAAGGATCAGGTGGCACTTTATTTTGTGTATTCTTTTGATTTTTGGGAACTAGCTTCCCATTGTGCCAATTAGTATTATATGGATGGTCTTGCAATTGAGGAGGTCTCTCATTCTTCTAGAAATTTTTCTTTTCATTTGAAAGATATTTCTCTTATCTTGCAAGTCTGTAGCTAATGTCCTTCATGGAATTTGCAACATTGTCAATATTGTCTTCAAGTGAAGCCCCTTTTACTTGAGATTTTTTATCCTCTCTCTTTGGATTCTTAAGGATTTTCACATCATCTCTTCTCCCTACTTTACTAGTTGCTCTACTAATATTGTTAATATGAATTGACATCTTGAAATATTCTCGCAATGTTTGAGGTTTTTTATCCAGTAGGCAATAGCTTATCTTTGCATCAAATGCATTGCAATAATTCACTAAGCATATACTGTCATTTAGTCTCAAATGAGGAGGTAATCTATTCATGGATTTCTGAAATCTTACATTAAAATCAGCTATGGCCTCATTGGAACCTTTAGAAATGTTGTTGAATTGGTTGAGGAGGAACTTTGAGTTAGTCTTATCACCATATTGTTCTCTAATAGCCTCTTGAACTCTTCCCAAGAACCAATACTTTCAACAAGTAAACCCCTATAACATTCTCTAGCATCTTCAGTGAGTGACTACATGAATAGCTCCATCATCACATCCTCAATCTCTACTTCAAAGTCATCGATGAAATTAGCAAATGCTTTGAGGTGGTCCTCACCACTTATGGAATTGTTACCGAAGAATTTCACCAAAGCAGGTTTGATATCTTTAGGGAATTGGTTAGGATAACTAGGAATTCTAGTAAAGCACAATAGTTGATATCTTTCCACTTGCATTGGTCTTCTGGTGATTCGGCCTCTATGATTATTTCTAGGCTCATTGTCTTCTTGGTCACCAAATTTATCACTATCCTTTCTGTTTCCACCTCCACCATTATCACCACCACTACTTCCATCTCCATCTTCAGAATAGGAATTCATGTTCTTATGATTTCCTCCACCTCCACCACCTTGATCTCCACCACCACCTCCACTAGGAGTATGTTCATTTGACTTGGTCTTATGTGGTTTAGGATCATTGTGTTTAGAGCTTGAAGCTACTGGATTAGGTGTAGACATCATGAGGAAGGACATCTTCCTTGCCATCTCTAGATTTGCAGCTTCAATTTCAACTTTCTTTAATTCTTGTATCAACTTCTCATTTTCTAAATGTTATTTCATAATCTCGGTGTTAGGAGGTTTTTTTGGTGGAACATAACTAGTCTTAGTAGTGTTGGTGGAATAATTATTGGATGAGTTATTTGTATTGGTGTTGGTATTGGTATTAGGGATGCTCTTCTTATGTTGATCTATTAACAACAAAAGAAGGGTCAAAGAATTTAGGAGGATTAGGGGTTGTCTTAGCAGTATTTTTAGGAGGATCCTTAGGAGTTGGTTGTTCTTTCAATGCTTCCTTCATCTTCTCAATTCTTTTCCTTCAGGCATCTCTCTCCAATGCTTTCACCCTGATCCTCTCCTCTTTTTATTTTAATTGTTTCTCCTACAACTACTTTTCCTTCCTCTCTACCAAATCCCTTGCTTTCTTCTCCTCTAGATCCTTAAGTTTGAGTTCACCCTCTTCTAATGCTTGCATATCCTTATCTATGTCATCTTCATCCTCCAAGACATCACCATACTCATTAGGTTTAGGATTATAGAACATAAGGTTAGTGAATTCTCTTTCAGGGGAATGGTGTAAGGATACATTAGGAGGTTCACCCCTTGGCTTAAAGTTATTATCATTAAAAATAGATCTTCCTCTAGGAGGTGAAGGATCTGAGGGCTTCTTATCCTTTTCCCATAATTTCCACCTTTCTTCTTCCCTTGACATTTCAAGGTTACAACCCAAAGCTTCCTCAATGGGAAAACCTCCATTATTTACATTAGGCATCTCAATTTCATGTGGATCTTCATGTGCATTTTTATTATGCATATTATATTTTAAAGTAGGAGATGCATTAGAAAGATTTTCAACAAACTTATTGGATTTGACATTCTTATTTATCCAAGATAGTTTCTTGTCCTTTGAAAGCTCAGGCTCCAGCTTCTGCTCAGGGTGTTTCTTCATGTAGCTTTTTGTTATTCTCATAGTGTCAAAATAGTCCTCAGAGTGCTCCTTCTCCTTCCTTATTTGAGGGCTTAACCTTGCACTGGCACAAGAGACTTCAAACTCACCACCCACTATACTAGGAAATATAAATTGATTACACTTCATAGATGCACTTGCAATATTAGAGAAGACTTTGAACATAACCTGACATGAAAGGGAGAATGGAACCAAAACTCGATGCATAAAATTGGACCTAAATTATAGGTAATAATTTATGCAAATTGTTCTCCAGATACTGGAGAACAATCAAATACTTGACTCTAACTATACCAGATCTGACCTAGAGACTTTAGACTAGCAATGTACCTAGTAGAGTCACCAATTTGTTGGTTATTTTTTAAGAACCAAATTTAATCTCACCAGATGCCTATGAATTTTTCATAATTCAATGATTAAAAAAGGTAAGGATTGGCCAAAAAATAGGTAGAGGCTTGCTAGGTTGCTACCTCTACACTTTGGGCTCTGTGAGACCCAAGAGGGTAAACCTGACAATGTTTACATGATACTCTTGTGCCATTTTATCATGAACATTGTGACAAATAGATACATTCCTATAAGTTGCTAATTAGATAAAATCCTTTAAGGATTTAGCTAACCCTTTAGAAAATTATTACCTAAAGCAAGGAATAGGTGATTCACATAGAACTTTACTACAGTTAAAGTTGTATATGCAATTTTCATTAATATTGTGTTCTTTGACAAGCATGAGAAGACTCATTGACATCAAAGTTGACCAAATTAACAGAACAATGTCTTATCCATGGGTGACAGATTCACATTTGTAACAAATTGTAATACATTAGCAATTAAAATCAACATTTATAGACTATTGTTATATTGCTTTGCAATACACAATTTAAGATATCCAAAAAAATAAAATACTTAGTAATCCTTGAAATACATCTCACAAACCTATGATTTCATTAGAGCATTTAACACATTCTTTGAACTAAAGCAGAAATAAAACCATACATTCAACCAAAATTATTGAAGAAAAATAAACGATCCTTGATCATTTTATTCATAATTTGAGAAACAAAATACATAGGAGAGAATTTGTAATTCTCTTTCATATGCAATTTCTATTGTAAAACTATTATGCTTTTTATAGACTAGAAATCACACCTAAGATTCAAAACTATCCTATTCACTTGTGCTTGATTTGCAAAATTGCTATTACATGAGTTCAAACTTTCTCCAACCAAAGACATGTGCAATTGGATTTGAATTCCCATTTATAGAAACATGGGAGCAACAAGCCTCAGAAAAAATTACACCTACAGTCACATTGTTCATTTGACATTCATTTGCATTTCAATTTCAAAACTTCCCTAGGCAGTTATATTTTCACCTTTGATGAGAGGGAAAACATATAAGAAAATTTTTTTATCCATTCACTAAAGAAGATTTACTTGCCTTCCAAAAGGCATCTTTCATCTATTGTAGTAGCATCAAACCATATTCTTCACAAGCCAAAATTGTTCTCCACATTCACATCTAGTCTATAAAACTTTAAAATAAGAAAAGAAACTAAAAAGAAAGAGGCAGACCCATCCATGTCAACACTTTTTGTCATGGATCTTCATGTTGGGGAGAAAACAATATTTTATCCATACTTTATCAAAAGCCTTACTGGTTCCAGGCTATGCATTTTTTTTCTCCCATTTATTACTCATGACATTTATCATCAATTTTCATCACTAAGAGGATACAACATTTTACAATGCTTCAACATAGGCTTAATTTGTAAATTTTTCAAGTTGTGTTGTAATTCTCCTTTGTTGGCCATTGCATATCGAACAACTTTTGTACCTCTGTGCTATCCTGATTGTACCTTGCATCAATCAAAACCCCAGCCTCTTTAACAAATGTGTCCATCCTCATTTCAACTCCTATCATATTATCAATATTTGGATTCAACATGGAGTAGTCAGTAACACTGAGCATCATCTTTGCATTTGGAAGTAAATACGCTAGCTCTTCCTTCCATTTAGAAAAATCCTTCAATTCTCCCTGATTATCCAATATTTTGGGTATACCATGCCCTTCCATTTCTCTAAACATTGTCAATTTGTTTTGGAGTTGCATTCCCAACTTTCCATAAAAAGTTATGATTTCATTTACAAGATCAATTGCTTTTAGTAAATATGGAATATTAGTGGGAGCTTCATGGTATTCTTTCATATGAGGCATCATCTCTTTCAAGGTTCCCACCCTAGTAATCCACTTACTCCACTCAGTCTGGAATGCCTTTTGAATCTACAAGTATTTCATATTTGCCTCATGGATATTTTTATATGCATCCCACACATTATTAGCTTTATTTACCAATTTTGTCACTCTATGTTTTAGCACATCATCAAAATTTTCATTAGCTGCCTTAACTGTCTCCAGTTTAGCTTTCTTTGTGTTTTCTTTCTTTGCTTGCAATTCTTGCCTCAAGCTCTAAATCCTTAGTGACAAGGTTTCTCTATCCTCTATTGATAAATATGAAGAAAAAATTGTTGGAGATGGAAAACCCTTTTGTGTTGTATCAAGCACCTTGTTATGTTCATCCATCAATTTGTTGTATCTATCCAACAAATTTTTGTAATTAGCCTCTATAATTTGGGCAGTTTCCAAAATAAACATTACATCATGCATTGCCAACTATAATTTGGGCGGTGTCTACACTCAACATTACAACTCTAATATATTTTTCCTTAGACTTTATGACCTTAGGCTTCCCTATATTTGGTGTCATAGACCAAATAGCAAGTGTATGTAGCTTAGGGATGAAACCTCAGCCAAAAAAATTATTATCAAAAATATTTTTAGAGATAAAGGAATCTAAGTCTTTCCTGATTGCATCTATTGCAATGGCAGATGGCAATTCCCATATGGGGAATAGAAGAATCCCACTACCTTTCACTAGGGCTCTTGCATCCTATGGGGACATGGCAGCAATCTCTTGCATTATTTTGTCCTCCTCCTTCTCAGCTTCATCTTGCAAGGAGGGATCAACCTTCTCCTTTGCCTCTTCAATTATCTTTTTTATATCAGAGCCTTTTACATGGATAGCAAAATATTTGAACTCCATGATCTTGAAAAAAGCATCATCACACATAAAGTCATCACAAGCATTTATTCTGACATTGTCATCCTTGACTTCATCATATTCCCATTTCACAAATCTGCTAGGAGGGACCACTATATTCAAATCATCATCTTTGTCTTCAGGGAACCTCTAATCCACTTCCTCCTCCATGGGAATGTACTCTCCAAACTCCTTAGGCTCACCAATCTACTCACTTTCGAGATAAACTACTAATGGAGTGATTGCAGGTTGCTCACTTGTCTCTTTTGTTTGCACATGGATTCCTTGAGTAGAGGATTGAGTCGGCTAGCTCCTTAGTTGTACATCATGGTTTTGTTTGGACATATTGGCCATTATTTCAACTTTCTTTACTTTTTCAAAGAAACTTTTATCATTAAAATCACCAAGCATTAACTTTACATGCACAAATTTATCCTCAATCTCAGAATAAGGGCTGACATAAAAAAGGATTTTCCTTCAACATCCTTTCTTCAATTGCACACTATCTTCTTCCATGCACTTTTCCTTGCTACAAATTCTTCATTAGAAGATGGATTTCTAATTACATGGACTCTCTATAAAGGAACTGATGATGTCTCCTTGATAACCCCCTTGCTCTTCTCTCAACAGTTTTCACCCCTCAGGGTCACAAACCTTATGATGTCTTGTCTCAATTTATAATTATTTAAGAGAGAGACAAACCTCTCAATGCCATCTTTTGAAGTGCAAGTGAAATAGGAAAATCCATAATGAGGGTTCACAAGGGATACGTTCCTTGATTTTATGAAGTGCTCCTTATCCATGGCATCAAGTTGCCACATTATCTCCATGAATGCTTGTCTATTTGACATATATACATGCAACTTCTCAAGTGGCACTAGGGCTCCATAAATTTTGATTGTTGTGTAGTTGCTATAAAGGTACCAGTCTCCCCAATTAAATTTTGTTTGGTGTCCTACTCATACTCCATGGGCCTTAAAATTTCCTTAACACCTTGTGAAATTCTATAAACGAGCTTCAAGCCCAATTTATCCAACACCAGGAACTTAAAAACATTGCAAAATAAAGTGTAATCAGACTCAAAACAGTGCACATCCCAGACATGGGTCCACATCTACACAGATAGCTCATTTTCCATGTTATCCCTTTCTCTCAATTTGGTGAAATTCCTCATTACCTTTATGATTTTCCATAACAACAAGTGCATCAAAAGATAATAATGTCTACATGACAATGGATGGGTTGCATCTTTCAACTTTATCAAGTCCTCATGCAAGTGCTTAGCAATATAAGAAGCATAATACGAAACCCTATTTTGATACTTATTCTAAATATCAATTGCTAAAACCATTAGGGCAACATCCATCTTTGTTGGCAAAACAAGGGCAGACAATTGAGAGGCGGGTGAATCAGTTGTCCCAAAACTTCAAAAATTATTTAACTTATTAATCTTATTCTCAGATCTGATTATTAACCATGAAAAAATAAATTAACAACACATTAGAAACACACATAACACCAATATTTTTTACATGGAAACCATGGTGGAGGTCAGTCCACAAGATTATAACCTATTAAAAGTATAAGAAGATGAAATATGGGGAATGCACATGCATTTAGGCACACTGCCTAGAGCTCACTACTCAAATACACAGGAAGACACACTGTATTACAAAGAGATTCAGATTAAAGCCACCCGTAGGGGTTTGAAATGAGAAAATAACATCTGCCAATGCCTGGTTATAGTTCTAGTTAAGTGCATGAACAATACTTCACTCTTCTACACACTTCTTCACTTTTCTTCACACTCTGCTCTACCTTTGAATGATTTAGAAAATTATTCACACATACACACACATGAGCATCCACTGGCATACATTCACACCTCTACAATTTCTCTTTTATATCCACAACAAGAAATTTCATCCATTTATGTCGGCCTCAAGAAAAATAATAAAATGAATATAAACTGTTGGCCCAAAACATTAAAGATTAACAATGTGAATCAACCAAAGTTGGCCACAACTTAGTGAAGACCCAAAAAAGCATATCCAACATGAAAAAAATTTAATTAATTTCTCCTCGAAGATCCACAACATGCTTCAACACCTTGTTGGCCAAGAACAAGAAAAATATGAACACACAAGAGAAAATCACCAACCACGAGCACAACAATCAATGTGGATGCACAACAAAGATAGAAAATGAATTAGAAACATCCACAAGAATCACAAACCAATAGAAAAGCATCTCCAACAACTGAGATAACTGAAATAGCCTCATCTTCAATCAGAAACACCAACTAAAGATACAAAAAACTATCAGAATGAAAATCTTCATAACTCAATCAAATCTTTACACAAATCTTTGAAACTCGATGTGGATAAACTAGATAGACTCAGCAACAAACCCTTTAGTCCACAACCTCTGATCATCAATGTAAAAAACACACCACCATACTGAACATCATTTCACCATTGACAACCTGCAACTCATTTATTACAATTTTCTCAATATCCTCGACATATACAACTTCAAATGAATTAATGCAAATAGTGTTGACATTAATGACAACCACATATCAACAACACAACCACAACATCCAACACATGATGGAATTGATGGCAACACATGATGTGGAAAACACCATCAACACAACTAACTCTTGACAATTACTCCCCCTTAGGATCTAACTCATTTTCTCCTCAACACATTCACATTGACTCTTCTCCCACGTAACTCTTCTCCCCAGATAATCACCAATTTTTCACATGAATCTTCTCCCCCTTTGACATCAATGACGAATATTTATAAGCTCTAAACCACATATCTGAACATCTAAACCCTCTGAGTAGCAGCCACCACAACATCAATCCGGAACAAGATATAATTGTGAAATGCATAGACTAATGCAATTGCTTTGCATCCTTAGTTCTAATTAGGAGGGGTAATCACCCCTAACTTCCCTCTGAGATACTCAAAACTATCCTTAGGCAATGGCTTGGTAAGGATATTTGCAATCTAATCCTTAGGAGGTACATACTCAAGTCTAACTTCCTTTTCACTTACCTTCTCCCTCAAAAAGTGAAACTTGATAGATATATGCTTTATTTTTTAATGCAACACCAGATTCTTGGAAATATTAATAGCACTTGAATTATCACAGAATATAGCAAAAGGCTCATCATATACAACTCTAATATCCTTCAACATATGATTCATCCACAAGAATTGAGTACAATTATTAGCAGCAACAATGTGTTTGGCCTCTATAGTAGACAAGGAAATGGCATTTTTGCTTCTTGCTTAACCATGAAATTAGCTTCTTACCCAAGAAAAATTCTCCACCACTAGTACTTTTTATGTCATTCGCATCTGCTGCCCAGTCAACACCAGTAAAGGCACTCAAAGTAAGATCACCATATTTAGGATACCATAGGCCAAGGTCAAAAGTTCCCTTCAAATATCTAAAAATTCTCTTCACAATAGTCATATGAGATTCCTTCAGATCAGCTTGAAATATTGCAATAATACATACAACATTCATGATATTAGGCCTAGTTTGAGTTAAGTACAACAATCTACCAATCATTGATCTATATCTTGTCTGATTTTCTTTTAGAGAATCATCTTCTGTTTTCAACTTGCATCTGGTCACCATGGGTGTACCAACTAACTTTGAATCTTCCATACCGAACTTCTTCAACAATTCCTTCACATACTTGGACTGAGATACAAAAATTCCTTTATCTAACTAAGTAATTTACAATCCCAAAAATAATTTCATCTCATCAATCATAGACATCTCAAATTCATTCTACATCTCATTAGTAAACTTCATGCACAAACCATCATCTCCAAAAATGATATCATCAACAAAGACTTCAACAATCAAATATTTATCATCATTCTTGAAATACATATTACTATCAGCAGTACCTTTGTGAAATCCAAATTTCAACAAATATTTATCCAATCTTGCATACCATGCTCTAGGGGCTTGCTTGAGTCCATACAATGCTTTCTTCAACCGACACACCATATCTTCTTTATCAGTCAATTAGAATCAATCAGGTTGCTCAACATACACTTCTTCCAATTCACCATTTAGAAAAGCTAGTTTTACATCCATCTGATAAACTTTGTAGTCCTTGTGAGCAACATAGGAAAGAAATAATTTTACAGCTTCAATTCTAGCAATAGGGGCAAAGGTCTCTTCAAAATCAATTCCTTCCATTTGCGAATATCCTTTACATACCAGTCTTGCTTTGTTTCTAACCACTCCACCTTGCTCATTCATTTTGTTTCTAAAGACCCATTTAGTTCCAATGACATTCTTATTCTTAGGTTTGGGAACAAGAATCCATATATCATTCTTTTCAATCTATTTCAACTCTTCTTTCATTGCTTCAACCCAATGCTCATCTTTACATGCTTCATTCACACTAGCAGGATCAGTATTTGAAATCAAGCAATAATCTTTTGCAATCTTTCTCCTAGTCTGGAAACCTTTATTATTATCACCAATAATCTGATCTTCTGAATGATTCAATCCTACATACCTCAGAGTCTTCTTAGAATGTCTTCACCTTCTGTTTCTTGTGTTCTCTCTTCTGCATTTCCACTGGTTTCTCCTTCTTCTTCATTCTCCTAATTTACCAGATTTGTAGTTTGATCTTTCTTTCCTTGATTTGTATTGTCATCCTAATCATCATAGTCATATCCGCAGATTCTAGATGCTGTACCTAAGTCTTCATCAACCTTGACATTTGCACTTTCAACCATTTTCTTCAATATTTTATTATAACATCGGTAGGCCTTACTATTAGTGGTATAACCCAGAAAGATACCTTCATCACTCCTAGCATCAAACTTTCCTATGTCTTCATCTCTCTTAATATAACATCTACTTCCAAATATCTTGAATTATTTAACAATAGGCTTTTGACCAGTCCAAATCTCAAAAGGGGTCTTATCAGTATCACCTTTGATTTGTAACCAGTTGATTGTGTACACAACAATACTCACAACTTCTCTCCAATAGTTATGGGGAACATTTCCTTCCAGCATCATTGTTCTAGCTACTTCTTCAATTGTTTTGTTCTTCCTTTCCACAACTCCATTTTGTTGAGGGGTCCATGGTGCAGATAATTGTCTCTTTATTCCATGTTCTTCACAAAAAGTATTAAATTCACAGGAAGTGAATTCACAAACTCTATCTGATCTCATACATTTAATCTTCAAACTTTTCTTTGTCTCAACCATAGCCTTAAAGATCTTGAACTTTTCCAGTGCTTCATATTTCTCCCTTAAGAAAGTAACCCATACCATTCTATAATAATCATGAATGAGTAACATGAAATACCTGTAACCTTGTAAACTTCTGAACTTAGAGGGACCACACAGATTAGTATGCACAAGCTCTAACAATTCATTTGAACAATGCTTTTTAGTCCAAAATGAAATTCTGGTTTTCTTTCCCAACTGACATTCATTGCATATTGCATTAGTAGGTTTCACCAACTTAGGTAGATCTCTCACAACCTTAGTAGAACTTATCTTGACAATATTATCAAAGTTAACATGACACATTCTCCTATGCCATAACCAACTTTCATCAACTTGAGCAATCAAACAACTTTTACTAGCATCACTCAAGTGAAAGATATTACCTTTTGTCTTTGTACCTGATGCAATTACATTTCTGGAACTCAATATTTTGCACTTTACATCCTTGAACTGAAGATTGTATCCCTTATCAACCATTTGACCAACACTCAAAAGATTATGCTTCAATCCTTCCACATACAAAACATCATCAATATTATGCTTACCATCAAGAGAAATGCATCCTCTTCCACAGATCACACCAACTATATTATCACCAAATCTCACAACACCACCATCATACTTTTCCATGTTTACAAACTTACTTTTGTCTCCTATCATATGATGTGAACATGCACTGTCAATTACCCACTCATCTTTCTCTTCAACTGGAGCAGTCAAGGATTTCTTCACATTTTTACAACTAGTAGATTCAATAGATAAAAAATTAGTTTCTCTAACAACAATAAATACCCATTCATCATCACTTCTCTTTCCTTTATCAGATTCATCATCTGTCACACCTTTATCAACAACATAGTAACATTTTTTTTGAAATCTAGGCTTGTTATGTCTTGGTTTAACAACTCTTTTTGGAAACCTTGCTGCAAAATGAACCATCTTATTGTAATAAAAAAATTTAAGAGGAAAATTTCCTTCATACTTACCTTTTCCTCTTGGTACTCTTTTGACAATAAGTGCTTCCAACTCTTCTATCTCTCTTTCTTCTTCTTCAATTTGTTTGATTTCATCCTCATACTTGAATGTATTTCTAGATGAACTCTCACCTGGATCATATCTCTATCTATCTCTTCTAGAAGTAGTAGCCTTAAATGTAGATTCAGACTTAGGAAGGGCATCACCAAATTCACTCAACTAAAAAGCAGTCAACTTACCAACCAGTGTATCTCTGGTTATGTTTGTTACAGTCCTGAGCTCTTCAATAGCACTTGCTTTGAATTTGTAAGAATCAAGCAGGGATCTAAGCACTTTATCAACAATCTCAGATTCCTCTATCTTTCCACCAACACATCTAATACCACACATGAGTTCATTCACTCTTTGCATGAAATTATTAATGTTCTCATCATCACACATTCTCAACCTTTCATATTTCCCTTTCAAACTCTGTAACTTAGCAATCTTCACATTAGCATCACCTTCATACAAGGTTTCCAACTTTTTCTAGATCTCATAAGTAGTCTTCAGATCCATAACATTTGTCATCTTTGAAGTAGTCAAATTAGTCAACAAAGCTTCCTTAGCCCGAATTTTATACTCAACATCTCTGATCTCAACATAAGTAGTAGGACCATTCTATGGAATAATATACATATTACATGTAATGCTCCAATAGGGTTCACCAATGCATCTCGGATGGCACTCCATTTGAGTCTTCCACAAAGAATAATTTGTTCCATCAAATCTCAGACTATCCTTCTTGTAACTTGCCATCTCGGATCATCTTAAGTTGTTAAACTTCTTCCAAGGAACTTGCTCTGATACCAATTTTTGGCTAAACAAGGACAGACAACTGAGAGGGGGGGTGAATCAGTTGTCCCAAAACTTCAAAACTTATTCAACTTATTAACTTTATTCTCAGATCTAATTATTAACCATGAAAACATAAATTAACAACACATCAGAAACAAACATAACACCAATATTTTTTACGTGGAAACCCTGTTAGGGGAAAAACCATGGTGGAGGTCAATCCACAAGATTATACCCTATTAAAAGTATAAGAAGATGAAATATGGGGAATGAACATGAATTTAGGTACACTGCCTAGAGCTCACTGCTCAAATACAAAGGAAGACACACTATCTTACAAAGAGATTCAGATCAAAGCCATTTGCAGGAATTTGAACTGAGAAAATAACATCTGTCAATGCCTAGTTATAGTTCTAGTTAGGCGCATGAACAATACTTCACACTTCTACACACTTCTTCACTTTTCTTTACACTTTTCTCTACCTTCAAATGATTTAGAATGTTGTTCGCACATACACAAATACATGCATCCACTGGTATACATTCACACCTCTACAATCGCTCTTATATATCCGCAACAAGAAATTTCATCCCTTTATGTCGGCCTCAAGAAAAATAATAAAATGAATATAAACTATTGGCCCAAAACATTAAAGATTAACAAGGTGAATCAACCAAAGTTGGCCCCAACTTAGTGAGGACCCATAACAACATCTCCAACATGAAAAAAATTTAATTAATTTCTCCTCAAAGATCCACAACATGCTTCAACACCTTGTCAGCCAAGAACAAGAAAAATATGAACACACAAGAGAAAATTGCCAACCATGAGCACAACAATCAATGCAGACGTGCAACAAAGATAGAGAATGAACTAGAAAAATCCAGAAGCATCAAAAACAAATAGAGAAGCATCCACAACAACTGAGATAACTGAAATAGCCTCATTTTAATCAGAAACACCAATTGAAGAAACAAAAAACTATCAAAATGAAAATCTTCATAACTCGATCAAATATTTATACAGATCTTTGAAACTCGATGTGGATAAACTATATACACTCAGCAAAAAACCCTTTAGTCCAAAACCTCTGATCATCAATGTACAAAACATACCACCATACTGAACATCACTTCACCATTGACAACCTGCAACTCATTTATTACAATTTTCTCAATATCCTCGACATATACAAATTCAAATGAATTAATGAAAATAGTGTTGACATCAATGACAACCACATATCAACAACACAACCACAACATCCAACAATATTAATATCATACTTCCTATGCAAACCTTGACATAGTGCATAATTAGTATTTTTTAAATAGTCCTCAAAATTAGCACAATCAAATGGCTCCAGCTCTAGGGGACTAAAAGGTACACCATTCTTCTTCAAGTCACATCTCCTATGCCTTGGAAAGAAATTATTTCTATATCCAAACCTATTTTTCTCATATTCATTGTATAGTTCATGAAACTTGATGGATTCAGAAGCAGGTGGATCCAAATTAAAGGCCTCCACAATCTGGCTTCCTGAAATTTCTAGTATAGGAATAAAAATTGGGAATCTCTTGATTTTTCCATCTGTTGGATCATAACACCTTGCCAGGTCAGGCATGTCCACCTCCACAAACACATTGGAGCACACCAATTTTCCAATGTCACAAGTCCATAAGTGACAAGTTGGGTGACTTGTAGTTCTTCTTTTGAAAGCATATAAAAATAGGTCCCAACCACTCTGCGATAACACTACATCACCAATTCCAGAGGTAGAATCCTCAAAATGAGTTGTCAAAGAGCTCCTTAAATAGTTTTTCTTTTTTCCACTTTCTTAACTTCTATAGCAGAGTCCTTAGGTGCATCTTCCATAAACCTAGGGTAATCTTTCTTTACAGCTCTCTTCTTTGTAAATTTTTCAGGTAGTTTAGGTTTAGGCTTGTCATCTTGGAGCTTAGGTATTTTGACCCTTTTATGGGTAGGTTTCCTCTCTGGTTTGGTGGAGGACTCACTAGGTTCACTTATCTTTATAACACAATAAGACTATGGTTTCAAATAATAGGGAATTGTAGTCCAAGTCCCTTAATTTCATAAGATTCAAACTAAAAATTAACAAATTTAACTCCTCTACCCCAAGCTCTACATTCAATAATTTCAATCCATTTTGGACACAAGAAATGAAAACTCTAACCACAAACCCTAGCTTTTCATCCAATTCCAAAACTACCCAATGCTACATATTACTCACAGAGGTAAAGAATTTAACTTACCCAGGAAAACCAGTAGGTTGTTCTTCATAATTCAATTTTCCAAGAGCTTCGATTTTTTATCTTCTTCACTTAGACAGTTCTTTAGCTCTTGACGATTGCAATTGTGGAAGAAAGATGCTCAACAAACCTCTTTATGATTCAAAATTGGAGCATATTCTTCATTAATGGCTTATAGATTGCTCATGCAAGTGACCTAGCAAGTAGCCATTCCAGTTTAAACTCCAACCATTGATCTTCTTTGATTTAAAACATGATCAACAATCATCCTCAACCATCACTCCATACATTTACAAATATGCTTTAAAACATTGATGATACCCTTGGCAACTGTCATGTAGCCATCCATGCATTCACAATACCTTTTGGACTCCATCGCCCATCGTAGTAATGATTTGAAGTTATGCCCAAACTTCAACAATGAGTGACAACACCTTTGATGGAAGGAATATTCCTCAATATATCCTTCATCGCTTGTTGCTGAAACATTGCAAAGTTACATTTATATTTCAGTGAAGAGGAACTCCCAGAAATACCAAGACATAGCCTTAGTACATTGATTATTGTTGTAATTGATTTGGAGTTGAGAGTGCTTTCGATGACAAGTGAAATGAGTGATGGCACTAGATACTGAGAAGTGGAAAGATCATATCTCTCCATTCTCAACCTTCCTATCACTCATTGAAGTAATTAAAAAAGGAAATGAAACCTTTCTATGATGACATGATATAAGGTTGAAACAATGTTCATCGCGCTTCGCTGAAGTGGAACCAGGAAACCAAAAGACTTCAGTGGTATGTGATATGAAAGGAACATAGCTATATTGCTCATTGCAGTAGTCAATTATGAAGATCAAATGCTTTCACTGACACACAATGTAAAAGAGAACCAACAAATCATCACTCATTGCAGAAATGAACCTGATGAGATAAACAACTTCAGCGATGAGCGATGGACTTAAGTGGCGGAGAAGTGCATGTGCACAAAGTTTTTTTTAAAAGGACCACCTAGGGGGGACACAAAATTAGGCCTTAGGAAACATAAAATCATTTTTTGCAAAGGATGTAAAGGCTAAATGATTCAAATAATTATCTTTATAAAATAAAACCCCAAACCAAAGTATTGAGGGAAATGTTATGCGACGGGTACAATGAGAACTCTAACCACATGGGGCCAGTCAACCATATGGACTCAAGGACTCAAGTTGTTCTAACTTAATCGGAGATAGGCAATAGCAGGTCAATAGAGGATTAGATCAAAAGACAAGGGCTTATACCAAGGAGAAAATAATGCTAGGAAAACCAACTCCCCAACATAAAACCCTAAACCCTAATCATATTGGACCAAGAGGACATCAAAGAAAATGCATTTTATGGCTAATGGAACATGAAACTTCAAGGGTTCCACCACCTCCATTCATCCCTTGAATAGAATTTGGGGATCTCAACCCAACCCTCATAATCCCCCACACATTCAAGCCCTCATATACATCCTAGAACCAATCCTAGAGAAAGTCATCCCATCCTCAAATATTTCTTCCCAAATAGGACTTAACATTCCAACCAACACCACATATCCATCCACTCAACCCACCATATATATCCAACCCCCCATCACTTCCACCAATGCTAACTACACTCAACCATAGGTATCCCATGTATCCACATATCAAAACACCAATCAACACATCCCCAACACCTCTCAACCCCTAAATACTTCTGACACAAATCATATCTCAACACCCCATTACCAATCTCAAAAATATAAACACATAAATGCCACCCCATCTAATAACTATAAAATATGAAGAATATGATCCAAGGGCTTCAAGTAGGCCACCTAAGAATACATATAGGTTTGAGGGTATATGTCCTTATCCTTTTGATAGGTTTGTATTAGCCATCCCCTTCCCTAAGAACTATGAAATACCTAGATTTAAAAAATATAAGGGTAAGGGTGATCCAATAGAACACATCAAGGAATTCTTCATAGCATGCTAAGAGGTGGCCTATAGTGATGTATACCTTATGAGATTATTTCCTAGGATACATGGGGGACAAGACTTAGAGTGGTTTACACACCTTCCCCATGGTTGAATTTTTTCCTTTATAGATCTAGCCAAATGATTTGTGGTTCATTTTCATATAACATTGAACATGAAGTCACACTGCTTAATTTTTGAAACACTATTTAAACAAAAACCCGAGGAAATTTTTACCACATTCCTTCAATGTTGGAGACATCTAGCTAGTCGGTTCCCCTTGCACATTCCTAAGAAACAATTTGTGAACATTTTTGTCCAAATTTTAAATTCAAAAATAAGTTTTCACCTACAACTACAATGTGTCAACTCTTTTGATGGAATTATTGATAAAGGTTAAACAATTGAAAATGATTTAATTGCTAAGGGATTAATCAAAATCTACAAAGACCAAAAGGACAATAACAATAAATCCATTGACAAATTTATATTTTGATCTAAAAATAAAAATATTATGAATGATGGTGCAATTAATAATAAACATGTGCAAAACATTCAACTCGAGCACCATCTAATGATAAACCCCTTTTATATACCCCTTTTGGTTGAGTCCCTACTCCCCCTAAGTGGTTTCCCCTTGGGGTAAACCAATGTGCTAGAAAAGTGTTGTGATTTTGTGTGAGTCTTGTTATGAGATTTGTTGCATATGTGTAGTAATGTTGTTTTCGTGTGTTGAGTCATGGTTTAAAGGGCTGAGTACCCCATGCTCAAGGATGTGTTGTTTTTACAAATCTATGGATGGGAGGAGATCCCATCGATATAATGTTGGTTTTCCATCTTTGTTCCTTCCAGGACTTTTGAAAAATTTGTAGAAGATGTGATGGAAGTTGTGCAAGTCCCCTGACAAGAGAATTGTTCTTTTATTTGGTTCAAATTTATACTTCAAAGTTCTTGAATCTTTACAAATTTGTAAAGAAAAAAAGACTTATCATGTTGTGTTTTACTTAAGAAAAGAAAAGTTCATTGACAATGCGTAAGTTGATTTTGATGGCTTTATTATACTATGGGTTTGCACATATTTTCTATTTAAATGGAATCTACTTGATGCATTGAATTTCCTTAAGTGTGAAAGTAATGTGAAATAAAAAGAGGCTTCATTACTCCATTTGATTTTTTTATAGTAAATAAACTTGCATTTTTTGAAGTACATTCTATTATTTGTTTTGAAAGTGACTTTTGAAAAGGAATAGTTTATAAAGAAAAGACTATATTATGCAAGCAAATCAAATAGATTCTTGTAAAAATTGAGATGCAACATAACTCAGAAGGTTAGTTTCTTTGTACGTGTGTTTGGAAGGTGAGTTTGTTAAAAGTTACCTTGTACTCTAATTATCACATTTAATATAAAAATAAAATGATCATCTAAATATTATATAAATGAAGAAATTGATTTCAAACAATTCGTTTTCCTTCAATTGTGAATAAAATAAAGATTTATTTTATAAATTAATTTAACTCAAAAAAAAAGAAAGGAAAACAAATAATAATTACATGAAATTGTATACATATTATTATTAAAAACTTACATATTATATATATATATAGGATTAAATCAAAACCAAGATTCCTCTCTATAAATTATAAGGCAAAAATAAAACGTCCAAATACATTCAAGAATTCTAACCTACAATATAGGATGAAACAAATTATTCTGAAACTCAAATAGCAAAATTCTTCCAATAAAAAATAGCATGAAGTAAAAGGAGTTGCATTAGAGAAGAGTATGCAGTATTTTAGCGAATTACATACAGTTATAAGTTAGTTCATAAGAAATTAAAGATTATATTAGTTGAATTATGAGTTAAGTAGATCAAATTAAAGTAGTTTAGTGTTGGAAATTCTTTTTAAAATCCAAAACTCAGCTATTAATATTGATAGTTTAATTATCCATACAATTTTAAGGGGAGAGGATTGTGGATTAAATCTTAATACAAGTAAGAATGGATGACAAAAATAAAATGATTTTCATCCTACACTAGGTTAGGACTAAAGAAATCAATAATAACATATGTATTCAAACATAATAAGATGGCGAAAAGTGAAAAAATTTGAGAGAAGTATAAAAGAAGAAGAGATGTAGGGAAAACCATAATTATAGAATTATAAGTTAGTTTTGAAGCAAAATTGATCCTTCATTTTTTTTTAAACTTGCAACACATGAAAATAAATAGAAAATTTACTCAAGAAAATATTAATTCCATCATCCAACTATTTATCCACCAAATCCAAAGGCAATAAAAGAGAAGAAGAGATATTAAAAAAAACTTCAATTGGTTGAGTTAGTTTTTAGCTAAGAAATTTAGTTTCTAATTAAAATTTATTTTTGGTTAGATCATCTAATAAATCGAAAAAGAAGAGAAAAAAAAGTTACATCTCTTTCATTTGTTTAATTAAAAACGTAAACTAATTGTATTTATAAAGGAAACTTAGAAAGTTGAAGAATAAAGAATCAAACATCAAATTTTAAATAGTAGTTTTCTTCTTTTAATCCAACTAATTTTAAACATGAGTTTTTGAGGTTTATGGATTCACAGTTTTTTTTAGAAGAACTAAAATTTAATTAATATTTCAAGAGAACCTTAATGCAAACAATTTAGAAGAAAAAGAAAATATGATTGCTTAGTTTATGACGAGGAGCACAAATTTTTATTTAATGATACTTTTTGGATCGTAGTAATTAAAAAAAAAAATGATTCCTTAAATTAAGTTTGATTAGTTTTCTAGGTATTCTAATTATTTTTTTTTCTTTTCTAGGTTAATTTAATTGTTTGGGTTCCAATAGTAAATTGGAATATCAACAATTAACTTATTTAAGATAGTAATTAAAGTTGAAATAATGTTAATTTATTATCAAGTACATAAATAATTATTCTTTTGTAGTAAGATTTGACATTTTGTGCTCTCAATAAATCTTATAGGCATTGTATAAGTAATCAAGGAATGCACTTTCTTTTAAGGGGTTTTATTTAGGCAAATGGGTTTTCTAGATGATCCACTTGTTAATAATATTTGTATTAGTATAAGCAATAGTAATATTAAATATAAATATTGTGGGTGACATAATCATTAAATTGGATTCTTAATGAAGGTGGTATTAAGAAATAAAATATTAATATTAAGTATTAAGATAAGTTTTTTAAAATAATTACTTATCAAGAAAATAATAGTGTCAATATTAATAATGTTAGTATAAATATTAAAAAGGAATGGTAAGGTTAATGGTGTTATTAAAATTATTGTTATTAGGGATATTGAATGTTCACCTTATCTTTAGTATGTTGTTGTGATCATCTATGGTTGAACAATTTTTCAGTGATTATACATATTTGTTAAAAAAAAATTGGTGGTTGTGTAAAAATTAGGGCATGACACAATGTGTCAACTCTTTTGATGAAATTATTGATAAAGATTTAACAATTAAAAAGGATTTAATTGCTAAGGGATTAATCAAAATTTACAAAGACCAAAAGGACAATAACAATCAATACATTGAAAAATCTATATTTTGGTCTAAAAATAAAAATATTATGAATGATGGTGTAATTACTAATAAACATGTGCAAAAACATTCAACTTGAATGCCATATAATGATCAAAACATTCCTCAACATAAAAATGTCTCTAACAATATCACTATCCCCCAAGGTAAACCTAGATAAAATAATTAGCCAGATGCAAGAATACCCCTTCGGGAGAACCAATTGAAGTGATATTCCATAAAACTGCCTAGATTAATCTCATAAAGTTTCCAATAACTAAACATTTTGATGAAAATCAGCCCAAACCCACATGGTATAAGGATAATGAATATTGTGAATACCATAGGGTTAAAGGTTACTACACAACTAAACCATGAAGTTAAAAAATCATATACAAGACCTTATTGATAGAGGAGAGATAACCATCAAAGGAAAATCTCATAACTCTCCTGATGAAAAACTAGGCATATACACACAACCCTTTCCATCACATAATGAAGGAAAAACTTCTGGGTCTCATAAAGTAATACCATATACTTACACCAACACCATTCAAACCCCATCTCATGTTTCAATCATTGGCCACATATAAGAAAACCATGAGCGTGCCACTATCGTCACCACCAAAGCCACCAATTGTGTCATCTCCACCTAAAGAGGTTGAGTGACAATTCAAGGAGCCTCCTCTTTGTCATCCCCTTTCACATCTGCTAGATGTAACATCCTAGACTATCTTGGTAAGACACTAGCCTAAATTTCTATCTTGGAGTTACTTTGTACCTTTCCTATTTATAAGGACATCTTAGATAAGGATTTGCAAGAATTATGCATACCCAATGGTATCAACATTAACCAATTCCAATCCATAGATGTACCTTTCCTCCATGCATCACCTCTCCTTCAAAAATAAAGATTTGCATATTGACACCACCTATAATAAATAACTCCATATCGAATCCCTTATTCACAAGCACACCAATAAATGAGACCTAATAGATGGTGGATCTGATCTCAATTTGTGTACTTTAAAATTATTTAAGCAACTAGGCTATTCCAAAGATGTCATTGACCCCCAAAAGAAAATACCTATTAAAGATTATGATATTAAAAGAAAATTTGAGGGTACCATCAAACTACCTATCCAAGTCAGACTTGATTTCATTGATACCACATGTCAAATATTGGATCTGCTAAATGTCAAAGATACTGAGAGGGGGGATGAGACAGTATCTTCTTACATTTTATGATCGTATACCATCTAATTATTCCAATACACACAATAGCAAAGATAAGTAAAAGCATTAATAGAGCATGAAATCATAGAACAAATGAACACCATGATTTTTACGTGGAAAACCCAAAATGGGAAAAACCACGGTGAGTGTTAGCTCACAATATAGTATAACCGGTTATAAGATATTACAAAATGGGTGGCTCACTAGCAGGACTCACTTTCTAGAAACAAAGACTCACTGCCTACAAAATCACAATTACAGAAAATGGCTTACAACTACAAAATGAACTGATGGAGTACACCTAGTGAGTGTAGATTCAGTTCCAATGTAGCTCAGTAAACTGACTTAACACAGTTCATCATATTCACTCTTCTTTTCATTCACATTCACATCACACCAAAATTTGCATCATTAAACTTCAAATTTATCCAATATATATCTAATCTCTCCACAAGCATCAATTAGATTGGCCTAATTAGATGCACTTCTTATTTACCAAAAATACCAAATACCAGCTTCAATATTTCACAAAGAATTCTCAAAAACATAATTCACACATCCAACACACTTCATTAAGTCGACATAGACCTAAAGTAGGTCGCACATATATCCATAAAAATTATTTCACCATTACACGATACATCCATTAGGTTGGCTAGGGATAGACCTAATAGCACAAATACAAATACCAATGTAACACCAATACACTATATGAGCAACTGGATACGTGAGATCTTTAATGTATGTGCTTCTGACATCTACAAAACATTTCCCAAAACTACCAACAACCAAATGTAGACCAAAATATCGGAGGATGTAAGCAAAATACTGGTTCATATACTAGACCGAATTATCAAAACAACTGTAGACTTGATCTTTCAATTGCAACTCATGTATCATGGTGACATCAATGACAACACAAAGTAACAAAATGAGATGTTTGTCATTTTTCCAACAATCTCCCCCTTTGTCATTGATGGCAACATGTGCCAAAAAAATAATTTACAAAACACCTTATTTATAAAACTTCTCCCCCCAACATTTTACCATTCTTCACTCCCCCTTTGACATCAAGGACAAGGGGTGTCCCGAAAACAATTGAAAAAAATTAAAGCAAAGAAAAAAAAGAAACATGTATCAACTAGAAGATGACGAGCCTTGAATCTCCTTTAGAATACCTTCCCATACAACTTTTCCATTCTCCCAACTATCCTTTGCGGCAATCAACATCCTGTTCAAAGATTCCAACTCAATCAGAGTTTCTTTTGCACCATCTGAAGTATTAGGAGTCAAGTTTATCTTCTCAAAATTTTTTGTTCAAGCCAGAGCCTTGCCAACCAAAGTGAATTCAACTCTCACAATATCACTCAACTGATCAAAATTTTTGATGATCTCTTCCTTTTGCTTCTGTAAAACAAATAATTTTTCTTTATGCATGAAGATTGCATTCCATGTTGAGCAGTCTCTTTCTTTGGATAGGCTATAAGTACAAAAGACGGTTGCCAGCTGAGACTCAATGGAATCCATAACAACCTTAATATTCTAAGTGGTATATAGCCACTTTAAGCAATAAGCAAGAACAACATTAGCTTCTAACTCACAAACCTTCATGACTTCTAGGTTCTTTTCAACTCTGGAGTGTGCAAGAGAACACTTGTCATGTAAAGCCAATAACCTTCTTTCTGCCAAATTTTCCTCAACCTCTTGTTTTTATTTTTCATTAAGCTCAGAGGTATACTCCTTGAGAGAATCTAGCAGCAATATCATATTTTCAATAGGGATGAGAGATGTATCAATGGATGCATCAGGTATAACTTCTTGTAATTGCTTGAGGGCATCATCTACAAGTTTTGTTCCACTTTGATGTTCCTTCCTACCGGATGCTTGCATAGCATCTCCCAACATTACTTTATACACCAGAGACATCTTCTCCATATCCATCAAACCTTCAATCATAGGGATTTGTAAAATCTCTTGGGGAATTATCGGTTGAAATATGATTTCCTTGGATAGCAGGCTTTTTAGAACATCATTACCAAAGGACAATTCTCTGAGGATCTTAAGAGATTTCACAATCTATTTTTCACTTTCTTCATTTTTCTCGATAGATTCTTTGTTTTTCTTTTCTTCCTCTCCTTTTTCCTTCTCTTTCTCCTCCTTTTCTTTTTCCATTTCCTTTTCTTCTTCTTGTTCATTTTTTTCTTCATCTTTGTCTTTATCATGGTCATCCTCTTCATCTTTTTCATCTTTTTCATCTTTATTTTGCTCTTCCTCTAAATTATCTTTTTCTTCTTCTTCACTTCCTTTTCCTTCTTTTTCATTTCCCTGTTCATCATTTCCTCTTTCTCCTTCAATGTGCTCCAGAGGAGCATCATTATGCATTTCAGGGTCAACTTCTCCTTCATTCTGGTTATCATTTTCACCACCAACATTAATTTCAACATTAAATTTTTTAGAAATATCTTCATTACCTGTATCAAGAGGAGTATTCTCCTCAACATTTTTAGCAACAACATCTTCATTGGCCTTAAGCATTCCATATTTTTCTGCTATCTCCCGGATTACTTTTGTTGTTTCCTTTCTTACCTTCTTTGTTAGCTTCTTATTTCTTTTCATTAACATGTTTAATCTACTCTTCATTCAAAATATTTCTACACAGATCTTCTTCAAAGATTCCAAATCATCCGGGGTCAAAGAAGACCCAATCTATTATATGCAACATTTCTAATTTTCTCTTCAAATACAATGGCCTCTGATCTCCTTTTAATCAAATCATTCCACATTCTTTCAGGTACATCTTTCCTTATATCATCCCATTTGACTTCTAGAATGATAAAATATTGAATAACAACTAAAAGCAAAGTTTTATTGACTTCTCCAGCCTTATCATAATATTTAGTTGTAGGTTGAAGCATATTCTAAAAATGTAGCAAGGAATTGAGAGTTGGTTCTAGTTTAAAGCGGGGACCAAAACTCACCGAATTATCATGTTCTCCTCTCTAGTCTACAAAAGCTTCAACCAATACCTTAGACTTCTTTGATTCTAGTTTGGTGTGCACATGGACACCAAAAACTTGTGCTTCCTCATGATCAAAAGATGATACAACAAGTACTCTTTTGGAACCAACAACTTCTGTAGAAGCACCTTCACCAGAGGATAAGCCTCCTCTTTTTCTCCTTACCAGCTTTGCATCAGGATCTTCTTCTTCTTCATCCTGATCATCTATAACACCGAGGTTTTTCTCCCTTGTCACTTTATCCTTCCTTCCTCTCTTCACAAGGGAAAATAGAGGAGTTTCCTTCCTCTTCCTAGATCTAGTAGTCGGTCCAATGAAAATAGGACCTTTTCCTTTATTAATTATACTGGGTTCAACCTTTTTGTAGGGGTTGTAGAGGTTTTTATAGAGGTAGTCCTTCTGGATCTCCTCAAGCCAGATGATTCTACCTCCAACTGTTCTCCCCTAGCCCTTCCAAGGGCAATTTCATCATCAATGAATCTAGCTTCTTTAAGATTTTTCTCCACTTTCTTCCTAATTTTAGGCTTCTGCTGCTCCATATGAATCTCCATATACTTTTTAGCATATATCCCAATTCTAGATTCATTAGGGTCCTTTTGATTCTTCAACAATAATTACACATATCCTTCAACTTCGTCTTTTGTTATCTCACATCCTAGAGACTGAATCTAGATAGTTTGAGGTTCTACAACCTCAATCATACATTCATTAGAGGAAACATGGAATATGATGCCATCTTTATACTTCTCAACAATCTTCCTCGGAATCCTTTCCCTTTCATTCATGTTTCTTTTGAATACAACAAAGAATGTTGTCAGAGCATCATCTTGAGCATTCATATTACCTAGACTATGTATATAATCAAAAATTTGATGTCCTACTAGTTTGGATGAGTCCCAATTTACTTCACCATTCCTTCATAGAAGCCTCTTCATGAAATAAAACAACAAACATACAATCAATGAACCAAACTTGAAAGCATACTTATTTTCCTTCGTCAATTTCAAGTTTTCAAGTAGTGGCAATCAAAGAATCTCACAAAGATCATAATCATCACCATTTATGACCATATCAAAACCAATATATATTTTTGTATCCAAAACAAAGTTCTCTGTTTGTGGAGTATATTTTATGACCAATCATGATAGTTGCATACTTCACAGTTGGATTCGTGAAGGTCTTTGTTGCTAAGGATCTTTTGTCATAAGTGGCTCCTGTAAGTTCCATTACAACCTCATTCTTCACATATTTCAACATAGGTATTGTACCTCTATCCCAGAGTCTAGTTATATCCCTAATTGCTTCCTTATTTATCAGGTGTAGCCGGTTAGTCCATAGGAATTTATCATGTATTCTACTTACAACTACTTTCACAAATTTGTCATCATAGCTGAAGTGAGGAAAATTATTCCACCTTTCTAACCTCTTTGTGACCAAGTTTGAGTACTCAGGTTTTATTAAGAAATCATCACTAGTAAGCTCTTTTTCCCAAATTTTAATCAACTTTGCATAGTTGAATTCCTCAAACTTTACATGAATATACATCCTTGTATCCTCACTCAACATTAGTTCATGTGGAATTGTCAAAAAATGCACCCATGGGGTCATCTTCAAAAACCTTCGATGAATATTTTCTATAAGAGTGCCTTGGCCTCTCCAAAACTTTCAGGACTACAGGGGTTTCCATTCTTCCAATTCTAAACTTAATCAACTTAAATAATGCAAAGCACAATTGCTCATAAGATAAAATACCTTTTTCTACACGATGAGCCACAACTAGGGTTTCCATAGCTCGAACTCCAAATCTCTTCAAGAATTCTCCAAAATCTCTTCAACTTCTTCAAATGCACAAATGATCAAAATTCTTTAAAAAATTCCTTTATAAAATAACAATGTGCCCTAATTTGCATTAAATGTAGCATATTCCAAAAAGATGCTAAAAACTCTTCTCTTTTACACAGACAAACCCTAATTCACTCTGCAAATGATCATCCCTTCATATTTCCTACTAGTTCCTTTTCTAGAACTTCTGAAAACTCATTATTCTCATTTCATCCTCATGCTAGCCTCTAACATGCCATTTTTCTAAGGGTTCTCACAATTTTCTGATAATGCTCCCTCTACGACTTGCTAGGTCTAATTACCAAATAATTTTTTTGTACCAAATGAGGGCACAAACTCATCAGTAGTATCTGGTTCTTCTTTCTTTCTCCAAATCTTATTCATCTCTTTCCTAATCTCATCTTTTTTGACCTTCTTCATAGATTCATCCTTTTGTATCAGATTGATTTCCTTACTTTTCTTGCTTCTGCAAACTCTTGAAACATGTCCTGGTTTGTTGCAGTTATAGAAGACAATGTCTCTATGATTAGATTGACTTCCACTGATTCTTGTTCTGCATTGATTAGCTTTATGTCCATACTTGTTGTAGGTATAACAATAGCCATTAAGGTATTGATTCATTCTTCCTCCATAAAATTGATTCATCATCAGATTTTTGCATTCACTTGTCCTATGTCCAATTCTTTTGCATGCAAAACATTGACTAGTAAAAGGACCAGGGAACTGATTCATCCTACTCCTACATTTTGTTACCTTGTGACCAGATTTGTTGCATGAAAAACAAGTGCCATTAAAAGAAGTATACCTTTGTGCATTAGGCTATCTCACTGGAGGTCTCCTAGCAGAGTTCCTTGAATTTCCTTTCTGCCTTCCTTTATTGTGAGTCTTCTGATTGTCTATAGCTTTAGAACTTTCATCGGTATCATTTCCCAAACCACCTTTGTCTTTATTCGGTTTCTATTGTGCAATCAATTTATCAAGCCTATCTGAGCTAGATTTGAAATTGTTTTCATAGAGTTTTTCCAATCCAAATCTACTTTTAGGTTCACAAATTCTTGTTCAAACTTGGTGCATTCTTTAGATTTTCTTTGTACCAACTTGCTTAAACATTCTTCAATTCTTTTCTTCTCCTCTACTTGTAATTTCAAACCAGCAATATCTTCATTAACCTTCTTCAACTAATCAGTTACTTCCTGATGCCTACCTTTGAACTTTTTCAATTTTCCTTTAATTTTTAGACACATTCATTCACATCTTCAAGAATCTCTTTTAGATCTCCGTTTTCTCTTTCAACTTTGTCAAGATCCTCAAGAGTAGTTTGGAGCTCTCCTTTGTCATTCATTTCTTCCATCTTCAGGATCTCCCTCAAGCTGTTAGGCTTCTCCAGAGGAACCAAGCTTTGATACCAATTGTTAAATGTCTAAGATACTAAGAGGGGGGGGGTGAATTAGTCATATCTTCTTAAATTTTTTGATCAAATACCATCCAATTATTCCAATACACACAATAGAAAAGATAAGTAAAAAAATTAATAGAGCATCAAATCACATAACACATGAACACCAAGATTTTTACGTAGAAAATCCAAAATGGGAAAAACCATGGTGAGTGTTAGCTCACAATATAGTATAAGCAGTTATAAGATATTACAAAATGGGTGGCTCACTGGCAGGACTCACTGTCTAGAAACAAAGGCTCATTTCCTACAAAATTACAATTATAGAAAATGGCTTACCACTAGAAAATGAACTGATGGAGTACACCTAGTGAGTGCAGATTCAGTTCCAATGTAGCTCAGTAAACTGACTTAACACACTTCATCATAGTCACTCTTCTTTTCATCCACATTCACATCACATGAAAATTTGCATCATTAAACTTCAAAGATTATCCAATATATATTTGATCTCTCTGAAAGCATCAATTAGGTTAGCGTAATTATATGCACTTCTTATTTACCAAAACTACCAACTATTGGCTTCAAGCTTTCATAAAAACTTCTCAAAAAGATAATTCACACATCCAACATGCTTCATTAAGTGGATATAGACCTAAAGTAGGTCACACATATATCCAAAAAAAATATTTCACCATTACACGATACATCCATTAGGTCAGCCAGGGATAGACCTAATAGCACAAATGCAAATACTAGTGTAACACTGATACACCATACGAGCAACTAGATACATGAGATCTTGAATGTATGTGCTTCCAACATCTACAAAAAAATTCCCAAAACTACCAACAACCAAATGCAGACCAAAATACCAGAGGATGTAAGCAAAATACCAATTCAAATATCATACCAGATTACCAGAACAACTGCAGACTTGATCTTGCAATTGAAACTCATGTATCATGGTGACACCAATGACAACAAAAAGTAACAAAATGATATTTTCTTCTTCATTTTTCCAGCAAGATCTTGATCTCCCATAAAATATTCTTCTTGGTCGACCATAGAGTCATGCCATATAACCCATCTTGTCCACCTACCATCAGTGAATCAAATTTTCATACAATGGTAATGAAGTTACCATCTTAGTAGATCCTTAGCCTTTCCAATACTATACATTTGTGGAAGGTAGTTAAAATTTCTCACACCATTATCCAATTAATAATACCACATCCACTTCATCATCCTACATAGACACATCCACATTAAAAATTTCATCTACCTTACAACCCATTCCCAAAGTCAAGATCAAGATTACTGACAATGGATGTGGAGAGTATGGACTACACAATTCCTTCTATGTAGGAAAACTCCCAATCTCACTTTGATCCCATGGTCAACCCAAGGAATTAAAGGTAGAACTTGAGGAAAATTTTAAAATCTTCAAAATAGGGGCTCCTAAACAAAACTCTTAGTGATGACATTTCTTCATGGCTATACAAGGATAACGATGAATAGTCACCTTCTTTGCAAATTGTTAGATATCCAAAAGGTCATGATGTGTAAAAATATGCGATTTACAGGTAAAGGACTTGGGGTTCATGAAAAAGGAATAATGGAACCTATTGATCTCAAGGATCACATGGGTCATCATGGACTAGGATATGTATCAACTGAGATGGTACCTAATGGGCTATATGTACTCATAATAAAGTGAGTAAAACTTCTAATATCTTTAATATCCCTCAAGAGGGGCCTGCCAAATAACCTTTTGAGAATATTTCCCAGCTCTTCCATGAAAAACACATCTATACCATTACAACATCTAACCTTATTGACCTTGCACTTGTTTATCCTGAACTTATTGATTAGAATCAACAAGGACCTCCTATTCTTGATACTTTCTAGAATGATGAAGCAATTGTTGAAATTATTGGATTTTATGAATATATACCTATAGGAGATCATAAGGGAGAGTTTGAAATTAAATTACACAACAATGCTTACTTTAGGGAACAAATCATGTTACTTAGTAAAAAAAGTAAAAATAATAGAATAGAAAGGAATGATCCCTTAGTGAAAACCTCCACAAGGCACTTTTAGATCATGAAAAAGTAAAAATTGAATACATATCCTCTAATGAAAATCTTTGTGAAGTGCTAGAAGATGGGGCACTTGATTCTATTCCTTGATACCAAGAAATATCTACAATACTTGCTAAAGAAAATACTAAAATTAACTTGGGAACAAAAGAAGAACTAAAGATCACTTTCATGACTACAACCCTAGAAGAATATGTAAATTAAATAATATCAAATTTACTTAAAAAAAATTCAAAAGAAATTCATGGACCTATGTAGACATGCAAGGGCTTGATCCATCTCTTGTAGTCCATCATTTGGTAGTATATCCTAACACAAAAATAATAAAGTATAAGTTTAAAAAAAATTATCTAAAAATTTCTCTCTTAGTCAAAGTAGAATTATAGAATCTCTTAGAGGTTGTATTGATTGATCCAATTGATTATCTTAAGTGAATCTCTTAGAGGTTGGATTAATTCATCCAATTGATTATCCTAAGTGAATCTCTAATATAGTGTTAGTCTCTAAGCCCATTAGGGGCATAAGATATGCACCAACTTGAAAGATCTCAATAAGGCATACCTAATGGATGATTTTCCACTCCCTAATATTAATATCTTTGGGGATTTAATAGTGGGACATGAGATGTTTCACTCATGCATGAATTCTCAAGATATAACCAGATTAAGATAGAAGATGAAGATCAACATAAAACAACCTTTATCAACCCATGGGGAGCCTTTTGCTACCAGGTAATGTTGTTTGGTCTCAAGAATGCAAGGGCTAAACATAAAAGAGCCATGGTGGTAATCTTTCATGATATGCTTCATGTTAGCATGGAAGATTATGTAGATGATCTTTTGGGAAAATTGAAAACAAGAGCTAGCCATGTGCAAGTGCTATAGAAATTTTTTGATTGATTGGAAGAATACTAGTTACATTTGAATTCCAAGAAATATGTATTTGGTGTAACATCTTGAAAACTATTTGGGTTAATTGTATCTAGAAGAGGAATAAAATTTGATTTGGATAAGGTCAAAGAAATACTAGGCATGCCTCCACATAAGAATATCTAGCAATTACATAACCTTCAAGGGAAGCTTTAGGCCATTACGTAAGTCATAGCCCAACTTGTAGACAAGTGCCAACCATTTTCACACCTCCTATGTAAAAATGTTAACTTCAAGTGGGACAAAAATTATCAACAAGATTTCCAAAAAAATAAAGACTATATTTCCTCACCAAAAATCCTCATGCCTCCTAATCCAGATAAGCCTCTCCTACTTTATATATCAGTTACCACAGTGGCAATAGGGGAATTATTGACACAACAATGATGAAAAAGGAAAAGAGGGAAATTTATTACATATCTCGCACTTTATTAGGTTGTGAAGTAAATTAAAATCCAATTGAAAGGGAATTCCTTACAATTATTTTTTGTGCCAAAAATTTGTGACATTACATGCTCAATCACAAGACAACTTATTTCCAATGTAGATCCCTTAAAATATTTACTCTCTAAAGCTACCCTCATTGGTCGCATGGCCAAATGGATCATGATCACTAGCGAGTTTGATATTTATTATGTAGATAGAAAGGCTATAAAAGATCAAGTGATTGTTGATCAACTTGTAGAAGCCCCTTTAATGGATAGCCACCCACTTTTAACTAAATTCTAGATGAAGGAATTTTCTCTATTGATGAAATTAAATTATGGAACTTGTATTTTGATGGATCTTTTACTTAGCATGGATCAAGGGTAGGAATATTGTTCATAACCCCTCAAGGAAATTGCATTCCTAAGTATTACCACATTTCCTTCCCTTGCACAAAAAATATTGTAGAATATGAGGCACTGATTACAGGACTCCGACTAGCTATCCAATGGAAAATCCAAAAATTACAAGTCTATGGTGATTCCTAGTTAATAATCAAGGAAGTAAATTATGAATACCAAACAATATATTATGAAAACCATTCAACCTAACCTATCCACTTCCCAAAAATATCCTTTATCCATAAATCCACTCACTTCAAAATATTGGGTGCTAAACTTAATTGAAAGAACTTTGAAGGAACCCTTTTGAGGTTCTTAGATGCAGAAGAGGCTTGAACTACTTTATGTTAAGTCCATGAAGGAATCTATAGGGCCCATTCCATTCATCCTACTCTAGTTAGGAAATTTCTACGCATTGTGTATTATCCAAAAATAGAATAAGATGCACATGAATTTGTGAAGACTTGTCACCCATGTCAATGACACCATGACTTAATCCATGCACCATCACAAGGGCTGCAAGCTATTGTCACTCCATGGGCATTCTCACAATGGGGGTTAGACCTCATTGGTAAAATCCATCCATCCTCTTCCATTGGCCATAAATTCGTCATCACTACTACTAAATACTTCACTAAGTGGTGGAAGCCATTCCATTAACATATATAACAAGGAAACAAATTTCAAAGTTTATCCTCCACTACATCATCTGTCACTTTCGTATCCCATCCTACCCTGTCTCCTCTCTCTCACACCTCTCTAGCTCCCTCTCCTCTTTACCTCCTACCCTCTCTATCTCTCTCCCTTCCTCTTTTTACTCACGCTTCTCTCTCTCCTCCCTCCCTCCCTCTCTCTCTCTCTCTCTCTCTCTCTCCTCCTCCTCTTCCTAATTCTCTCTCTCCTCTCTCTCTGAGCACCTCTCACCTCCTCCCTCCCCTATTTCTGTCCCATTTTTCCCTTTTATCCATTCTCTCCCTTCCCATCTTTACTTCTCTATCTCCCTGCTTCTTTACTCTCCCCTTCTATATAATTTCTAATCTTCTTTTCTCTAAGCACTTCTCTAGTAATTTCTCCTCTTTCACTTCCTAGTAATTTTTTTATCCCTTCTCTCTCTCAATTCCTCTCCTCAACCTCCTTAACCTCTTTACATCCTATCCATCTCTCTCTCCCTCTCTCTCACCTCTCTACCTTACTCCCCTCTTTACCTCTTACCCTCTCTCTCTCACACACAATTATACCTCCCTCCCCTATTTACCTCCTAACCTCTCTCTCTCTCTCTACCTCCCTCCCCTCTCTACCTCCTACCCCTATCTCTCTCTCACCTCTATACCTCCCTCCCCTCTTTACCTCTCACCCTCTCTCCCTCTCTCTCTCATGTCTCTACCTCCCTCCTCTCTTTACCTACTACTCTCTCTCCCCTCTACCTCCTACCCCCTTTCTCTCCTCTCTACGTCTTACCCTCTCTCTCTCCTCTCTGCCTCCTACACACACTCTCTCTCCTCTCTACCTCCCTCCCTCCCTCTCTATCTGTGATTTAATCTTGTAGTCATCCATTTCATCCATGAATATATTTCATCTTTTCAATGCCATCCTATAACTATTACACTTATAAAAATCATTACTAAGGTTACCTTGGTCTGAGTGGAGGACTACCATAAACATATGGCATTCATGTTGGTGTGTATTAGTATGTCCTACTAAATCATTATTCATGGTTTAGGGTACAAGAAATATGGTATTAATTTTAATTCTTAGGGATGTCATAACCCAATTTTATTGCACATTTATTTAAATATGGAAAATTGAATTATTGATGAAATTAAAATAAATATTAAATGGAGATTTTGGAATATTCAAATGTTGAATATAAGGGAGTTGTCTGATGTTGAATTTCTGAATTTATGAAAACTATTTTATATGTCATCAAGAATCGAATGTTACTAATCAATTTGCAAGTGCAAGTGTGTGCAGTTGTAGGGTGACAGGTTGAAGGATGAGAACACAGTTGAAGTAAGATTGTTTAGCTAGACCAAATGGTAAGCTAGTTGAAATCTAGGTGCACACACCACAATGGCATGATGAATGGCATTTGATTTATTTACATATATAAGAAAGAAAAAATTTTCCGATTTGAATTGTTTCAGTGCTTGCAAATGAATGGTTAGTATATTTAATTGTCTATTCAAACCTTGTGATTTGAAGGAACTAAAAATAACCATTGTAAAGAAAATTCTTTCTTTAGTGTAGAAATATATATATATATATATATATGTATGTAAAGAAGCTCAAAATGAAAATTCAAGTTCCTTACTTAAAATGATGGTGTATGGAACCTTTGGGCCATTCCAAACAAGCAACTTGTATATGAATGTTTTATAAAACACACACACACACACACACATATTTATATATATATTACATGTATGTAAATCGAACACACATAAATAAATAAATAAATATAAATATATATATATATATATATATATATATATATATATATATATATATATATATATATTTCGAATGCATGGTAAGATTTGAATTGAAATCAGGTTAGTAAATGATGCATAAAGAATTGAACTGTGGAAAAATCAATGAAGATTAGAAAGTAGACCCATGATGATCATGGCTTGCCTAATAATAAAAACAATGTTCAAATTAGGGATCGACAACTATGGTAGGAAAAAACCATAATGATAGCAACCTCCTTCATGCAAGAAGAGTGGTTACCATTTTTGAATGCAAGGTGGTTGAAAAATTAGGAGATCGATTTGGAAGAAATTGACAAGAAGTGAAGAAAAGAAAAAAAGAGAACAAAGACGTAGGGAAATTTTGGGGAAAGCTTGATCAAAAGGCTCAACTATTGAGGTAACTCATTTTATCAAAATATTAATGATTTCTTTATCTTTCCTTTCAATTTAGCAAGCATTTGTTACTACATTGGTGGTAGAACCGAAGCACAGTGATATACATGTCTCTAACTGTGTGTGTCTCGGCTTGAGCCAATGGTTTAGAATAAGTGACCACCCTTTGAGGAATCGCATAGCCTACAACTTGCATTGTTTTATAGAGCCATTCGGTTAGCCTTTTGGTACTATACCAAGGCATAAAACCCTAAGAAGTGACTATTAAGAAAGTTTGATTGACAACATAAACCATACCATGACTATCAAAGATTATATTCTGATTGAATGCAAACCATATAGTGTTTATTTCTGTTGAGGTTCGCCTATCAAACCAATGAAAAGATGATATATTCCTTTGTGTTACTTTTGTTAAGTATTGGCTATGTTTAATTTAAGAATATCACCTCCCATTATTTCCTATGATGATAATGGTTAAGGGAAAATTTATTCTTGTTAATAAATGCGGTGAACATATTGGTATTTAATAGAAAGCCCTTGATTTGAAGAATCGATGGGATGTAGGAGTTGGGTTCCATTTTAACCTTGCAGGATCGATCTCCATGATTGATAGGAATATTCATTTGATTCAATATTAGGCTTGATTCTACAAAATGTAGAGAACAACATACATTAAGAGATAATCCTAAATTCCCATAAGGGAAAATTTTGAATTTATCTTGAGGAGAGGAAAAGAAGTACTCGACCATAGAAATGGGTCAAATCCAGAGCAACCATGGATGTTTTCGTAGCCTGATTAGGAAAAAGTCTTGTATGATACTCAAATTTCATTGCATTTTTCTTGCTTAAGAAATCCACTGAAAATTATGTCGAACTTGGTTTTGTTTTATTATTAAAGTTACTCATAGTAATTGCTCTGATAAGTGTTTAAAATCTGGAAAAATAGACATTTTGTTTTGGAACTATTTGATTTGTTTATTTTCAGTTCATAATAGAAAATATATTTTGTATTTGATGGTGAAATTTTTTTTGTTAGTGATCATTTAGCTTGTAACAACTTGAGATCAACAACAAAGCAATGACAATATTTGTTGTTATATATAACTGTTTAGTTTGAAACAAAAATGTGTTGATGTAAATAGTGGATAGTATTTAGAAAGTTATCTTTATAGCTGAAAAAAACATTTTTTATAATTGTTTAGTGGAAAAGGTACATGTTCTATTTAAACAATGAATGTACATATGTGAACAACTAGTTTCATAATTGTTTAGTAGGAAACGATGTTTATTTTGTTCAAACAATGAATGTTCTTATGTAAACAACAATGTTAGAGGAACACAATAGTGAGAATGCTACAACAATTTGTGTGAAATTGTTAGCATAGCTTGTTCTATTTTCTTTATTTTGACAAAGAAATGTCAATTAGAATACTATTTAAAGATTGCAATATGAATTAATGATTATTTCAGAATGTATGCACAAACGTTAACATTAGTAGGCACATATATGTGTATGCACATAGACTTATTAGTATATTTTTGAAAAGGAAAATGCTTATGATGATAAGTAGAAAATTTTCATAAGAATGATATGACTGATTACTGAAATACTCTATGAATCATTAAGCTGATTTATGTTTAGAGTATAAAATTTGTATTTTGTTTCTTCTTTTGGAGACATTTGTGAAAGAATATACTAAGTACTAAGCAAAGAACATTGATACCTTAGTTGACTAGAGCACCTATCGGTAGATGTTGCTAGAGGGTAGATAGCTGTTATAATGGAAAGTTACCTTTTGGGACGAGTGCCAAATGGAGAATAAAGAGTATAGGTTTGCTTTACCATAACCTATTGTTTGTTGTTGTTGCAACACACTTATTATGCTTAGCCAAGAAATATAGTTCATTATGTATGTATGAATGAATTTTGTGATTTCACTTTGTGCCATTCTTGGCATAAATCTTGCACTTTCTTTTCTAAATTGTAGATAAAAATTATATGTTGATGTTTGGGCATGCACCAGATTCCACCTTGCAGGTTGTTCTGTTGCTAAAATTTCCATGCAAGGTAGGGCATTATTCAAGTTAGAAGAATACTAGGGAAGCGTAAGCTTTGTAGTTGGGTGGTAAAGTGCTTCAACCATGTTCTCGTCCACTAGTGTAGGTGAGCGTTGAAGAACCTTAGTTGTTCACAAGACTATTATAGTCTATGATGTAACTTGATGAAAATCATTCATGTGCTTAATAGAAAATGTACTATGTAATGATATTGTGGCCTTAGGATCCAAGTAAAACTTGATATTGTAATTTGACTTTTGAAGTGAATATAAGAATATTTGACTAATTTAAATGGGCTTGTGCAGCTATGATTGACTTTAGTTACTAGTTATGTCTTTTTAATTATGAGTATATTCATGTGTCATTTACAATAAAATCAATTAAGTAATAATTTTGAATGGGTTATTACATTTGGTATCAGAGCTTAGGGTTCAACTCTAAGTGTTTTGATTCTACCATAGTTGACTAGGGTAGTTGACCTTTGACTCAAAATTGGAAGTCCTAAAAATTTGACCAAACCTGAATTGAATGTAGGACTGGGAAGGTCAAAGGTAGGATGAAAGAAAAGAAAAAATGTTAGAATCCCATGTGAGAATGACGTAAAGGAAGGAAACACCAAGGTGGAGGTTCCATAAGAAATTCTAGATGAAGAAACTCTGGCTCAAGCTCTTACACAACTAAAGCTAGAGAGAGGTTTGAAGATTGAGTAGAGATGAACACCTAAGATCAAAAAGCCTTCCACAATCTAGGACTAGCCTCTAGGGTGTGGACCAAATGCACCCTTGTTGAATAAAGAGGAAAAGAAGAGCCTACGGGCTCAACCATCCTCTTCTATAAAGTTTGATGTAAGCTTAGGTGATGACTCAGAGGAATGTCCTCTATATGATACCAAGAAATCAGAATGATGTAACAAAGAAGCCTATTGTAAATAAGGCTCTATTGACTCAACTTAAACATAAATAAAAATCCAATGATATTTTGGATATTCAATGAGAGACTCTAAGATGTGTGTTGCATGAATGCGTATGTCTTTTATGTTGAGGGGATGTATGCATATGAAAATTATGTGATGTAGCATAAGAACGTTTATTTGTAGAACCTTGTGTTGAGATGCGATGAACATGATTATGTTGCAAGATAAGTGTGAGACATCATGGTGAACACTAGGAAAGATGGGGGTGGTAGTGGTTCTAATAATGGACCAAACAAGAGATTGGAGAAAATTATAGAGCTTTTGAATCAACAAGAGTCTCGCATGGATCTCATAGAGCAAGAAGTCTGAGTGGTATGCGAGGACCATGACCATAGGAATGTAGAAGGAAATAAAGGAAACTATGGTTTAGGGGTAGGTCCATAAGGGGGAATTGAGGAAGAGCTTGGGAAGGACCTCAAAAGAGTAGCACTACCATAATTCGATGGTAAGGCTATCTGAATAGGAGTCAAGGATTGGATTATAGAAATGGAAAAGTACTTTGGGCTTTGTAACCTTTCTAAATAGACCAAGGTAGCATGGGCTACGTATCAAATCTTAGGTGAAGCAATGAATTAGTGGGATAATGAGAAATTAGAATGAAACCTACATCCTATTGAGATCACTTGGGAACTCTTCCTCCAAGCTTTTAGGAAGAGATGGTTATTGCAGCTTTTCTTTGACAAGAAAGTGATAGAATTTCATAACTTAACCTAGGGAAATGTGATTGCAATTGAGTATTGGGAAAAGTTCACTAACCTATTGAAGTATGTGCCTCAATATCAGGGGGATGAACGGTTTTGTATCTAAAAATTCATAATGGGACTCAAACCCCATATAGGAGACGAGGTGGATATACATGAACCTTAGACCATGAATGAAGTCTTTCAAAAGGCCACCAAATAGGAACAAAAGCTAAAGTAGTTATCAAATCTTCGTAGTGATTCAAGTTCTAAGTCTCATTATGGAAAGCATAAATTTCATAAGGGAGATAAGAGCCATCAAATCCATAATCTCAAGAGGGGAAGTAAATCATAGGAGAAGGGTGAAGATGGTAATGGTGGAAAGAACAAGAAAGCAAACAAGGGTAAGGGAAAGGACGACCATAAGTAGAAGGTTTTTATAGAGGAAAAGATAGGAGGTCACAAAGGACCTTGAGATGGATGTTATACTTGTGGAGGAAATCATTATGCCTCAAATTTTCCTTAGCACTCAAAGTCACAGAAGGAAGGAAGCTACCAATAGACTCACCAGATCCACGCTACAGTGGATAACAGGTAGGAAAAGTATCAGGCTTTGCTAATTCAGCTAACGAGTAAGCTCTATGGACAATCTATCTCTAACTTAATTAGTACTAGAGATACTGAATGTTTTATAGATCCTAGAATAATATCTAAGATACCCATTAGACCTGGGTACATGAAAAACTCTTAGACAATCTAGTATGTTAATCGCGAGTAGAGTAGAGGGTAGATACTTATCTCTTTTGCAGTGAGTTAGAACTTCCAACCTTCCAAACTTAGGTCAAATTGTATGTGGCATCCTTAGGCTCATATCATGTAATTTTGGGAATAAATTTGTTAACTAAGCATAATACTTTAGTGAACTATGAGGATAAGGTGTTCAACTATTTGGATGATTATGGAAACCTAGTTGAGGTTTATGGAATGTAGAGACCCTTAGAGCTTAGACAGATTTATGTGATGCAACTCAAGAAGGCTTGTGAAAAGAGGTGCATAATTTATGCAGTGCATGTCAGTAGTCCCAATAGTAAGGAGCCATATATAGATGACTATCCTATTCTCAAGGAGTTCTAAGACGTATTCCTTGAAGAATTTATAGAGTTTCCTTCGAAGCGGGAATTCAATTTCTCTATCGACCTAGTTCTAGGAGTAGAGCCTCAATCCAAGGCACCTTATTGAATGACCACGACAAAACTCTATGAGTTGAAGGCCCAACTAATGGAATTGTTGGACAAGGGACTTATAAGACCCAGTGTGTCTCCTTGGGGAGCGCTGGTTATTTTTGTGAAAAAGAAGGATGGAGCTTTGTGTCCATGTATAGATTATTGTATTTTGAACAAGGCTATTGTTAGCTCTCAAAATTGCACCCTTGCTAAGTTGCAGAACTTAGAATTTTGGAGTAACATGGGAACACTCCTAGGCTGTGGGTCACCTAAAATTGGAGTTGACCTCTAGATAAGGCTGGATCCTAAATGGAAATCACCTATTCTACTGCTTTTCCAAGGAAAAGGGTAAGAAAGAGTACTTAAACTAAAAAACTAAAAATTAAACTATAGGTGATTACCAAAACTAATTAGAACCTGCAAAAATAGCTTACATACACAATTTCAACAATGACATGAATTAGGCTTACACAACTCATTTTTGTATGTCTTTGCATAAGTACTTTATAAGGAGGCTAAAATGTTAAACTTTTAGAAGGAAAGAAGTTTCACAACTAAAAGTGTTTGCATTTTTGACACAGATTATAACCTGCAACAACATTCTTTTCTACAAAAAGGTGCTTAGCATGAGACAAAATTATAAGGAAATAAACAAAACTTCACAAGTAGTTCGATCAATCAATTGGATACAAACATTAAAGCACAAAGTGAGAAGGAAAAATACTCAAAATAATTGATGTCCAAGGTCATCACTAGTATACATGTTTAAAAGAGTTATAGAAAAGGCATAATCTGCAAAAGGACTCCAAAAGTCACAAACTACAAGCTAGAACATAATCATAACTAACTTCACAAATGAATAGTGAAGTGACTATATCCACTCATCTCTTCAAAATCCACCAAAAAATATCTACAAACTCCTTGGTCGTATGCCCCAATAAATCCTAAAAAATAGGCCTCAAACTCCCTCCAAAATAACTCCAAAGTGAAGAAATTGTCAATCCTTGACCCTATCCATCATAAAGGCATCAAAACTGCCCCTAGATGCTCTCAAAGGCTTTTAAAACTAAGTCAAACAACTCGCATATTCTTGTCACATGTTTGCTAACTTCTTCCAACCACCCTATATGCTTGGTACCCAAGTCATAAAGCTCAAAAACTAACTCCCTTTGATTCAATCTTGAAGGAACGCCTCCTACATTGTAGGTATATAACAAATATTAAAGTGATTTATAATGACAATGTACTTTAATATTGTTTTACATTTTCAAATTTGGTGCAAGGAATGAAAACACTAGGCCTAAGTATGTTTGCAAGGCATATGTAAAGGGGAGTATTTGATTATCTTGGCAAAGCATAAAAAGAACACAAGGCATAAATCAAGGGCATAGGGCATTAGTTTATTGCAAAGTTTTTAAATATAAAATGAAAAAAATTCCTTTAACTAGTCGACATATGCTAGGATTTCCAAACCCTAGGAACACAACATGGCCAAGCTTATACAAATGCATTTCATTTTTTACTCTTCACTTTGCACTCTGTTGCACCACCATGGAAGTTTAGGGTTTGCATTTCAGAACTCTCTGAGACTGACAGGTGTTGAAGAAAATGGGGAATCTGAGCTGAGGTAAGCCAAAATTTGCATCTCCTTTGCGTTTTTCCACCTGGGTTTATGTAACTCAAATCTCTTCCTAGAATTTTGACTCCATTGTAATAGAAAAATGGTGAAAATACATTCATTTTCTACATATTCTCTTTAAAATGCAATAGACTCCATGGTTTTTGATGAAATTATTACACATTCTCCATTATAACTACTCTATGGACATGATATCCTTTTATTTTTCTAAACAAATGATGGAAATGGCATGGTCAGAAGACCCTTTTCCTTGGCCTTCGATGCATTTCTACGTTTCTAGGTTTACTTCCTCTGGGCCGAGGGTTTGAACTCTCTACAGGCCGTAGCTTTTTCCATTTTTATTGATTTTAAACACATATGATCTTCTTTTCCCTTGTGATTTTCCAAGTAGTAGCGGCCAACAGTGTCATAATCACCTTTTCTATGATAAGATTGTGCAAGACCATACTATGAAAGACATTTTATGAGATGTTGGAAAGTTTAAACAAAAGTTATCTCAATCGACTATTAAGTCGACTGTTTCACAAGAAAATGCTGCCTCGTGAAAGAAAAAATAGGGTTGCAAAAAATGATTCAATTCCATTGCATAGTACAGGTATAATTCAAAGGCTGTACACATCCTTTCCATTCCTTATTTGCTGAGAAAAACATTATTACCCAACTTCTTGTGCTAATCAACTGAGTTCAAAAGTTGCATAAAATTTGTGCTCTCATCAATTGGCTTGTTGTCAAAGTGACTGCCCTTACTTTATAGCAAGGAAATGCAAAGGGTAACATACTTCCTTATTTTCATATTCATAATCCCAACTTTCCCCTTACAAAGGAAATACTTCCTTCCTTAGACTGTAAACTTCCCTTTGCATCAAACCCTTTATGTCATGCATTGAAAAATCAAACCCTGTATTATACTCTTCTTTTGACTGAAATGCACTATCATCTATTTGTGCATCATATCATTATCATACACTTGCATCTAACCCATTTTATAACAAATAAACCTTTACAAAAGTTATCAAAATGAAAACCATCAACAAAAACTAGGAATATGGCAAAAATCTATTTTGACATATCTATCAAGCTACTAAACATAAAATATTCAATATGTTGTATCCTTTCTATTTTCTACCCATGAACATGTAGACTAGAAAAGCATGCTCATATGAAATAGTGCTTTTTCTCATTATCCTATATGCTGCCCCTATTTTCATTGACATAAGATGTTGCTTTTGTCAAAGTCACTGTAGCTTCAAACTTTTCTTGAGCCAAATTGAGTATCTTTATGATCCACATTATCTTCACTTGCACTGTTCTCTTTAGTCTTCAAGGTATCTATGGTTGATACCTCTTTTTTAGTGGTCATTGTCAATTTCCATCATGCTTTATCTACTTCATAGAGCTTTGAAGATTTGCAATATCATTACTCATGATTTTCTTCCCTTTAACACCATGAATGCTTCTTGAGCACTGTCTTTTGTGCCTGTATCTCATTGTGCATTCAAAAATACTATCATACTTGTCTCTGTTGATCTCTTCATTTTCTCAGTATGGCATATAGATCCTTTGTTTATGTAGAACTTTCATTGTTTTTCTGTTTCTATGGAGATTTTCCATCCTTTGACTATTCCTTTGTGGAAACTATTCGTTTAAAAAAACCTCTAAATTATCCTTCTAGGCTTGCTACTCCTCGACAACCATTCATGAATATCCTCCAAGCCCTCATTTACTTCCTTCTATGGCTGTATGTTTAACTTACAATGCATCTCTTCACTTTCAAATGCATAAATCATTAAGGATTTCAACTGCATCATTGTGTTTTCCATTTACACTGCATTGCTCTTTGGGACAACACATGCATTGTGGCCTTGACAATGCCTTTCACTCATCACCCATAGCTGCTCCATATAGCTCATGACAAATTTTGCTAGTACTTGATAGGTCTTGCTATCTCATAAACATGATGACCCTGCACTTATGAATCTCAAACTACAAACATCATGGAATCTTTGTAGGCTAGCTTTGTACCATGTTACTATTGGTAAGGAATGTCCTTATTAATATGAGAAAACTCTTATTGATAAGATATCTATTCTTATCAATATCACCATGATTAATGAAACTTGTCTTCAAGGATTGCATTGGTGATATAAAATGGAACTATCCCTCTCTAATGAAAACAAAGGGCAGCATGCTCAGCTCAACCCTTGTGGGATCCCATTTTACTCCACATACTATGATCAAATGAAATAAAACAACAAATATTTCACCTATACCTGCACAATGAGAAAATACGTTAGATAAAAATAAAGCATATGATATATTTTTTTGATAACCCTTCTATTTTCTTGGACATCTATGTGTGAGATGAGGAATCATCAGTGAGGGTTGATTATGCTTGATTCATGATGAATCAAAGCATAAATTCACTAAATAAACCTACATCTACAAACAAGATCATTCAAATTGGAAATTTAAACTAAGTATTTTACTAAAATTGAAAGCTACAAAATAAGAAAATAGTTAAATTCCTAATCTAACCCATTTTAAACTTATCCTATTTTGGAATTGGTGTTGTGTTGATGTGAAACGACAACCCTTTCCCAATCCCATGATCAGTGAGCTGGTTTCAATCGATTCTATGGAAGAGAATCGATGAAATGATGTAGATTAGGGTGGATTTTATCAACATAATGTCAATTGAATAAACTTTGCAACTTTGAAAGCCTAACTTGGTGCTTTTCTTTCAAAACCTTCAATTCTCCTTATAGTACTTAGAATAGGGTTTTTCCCCCAAAACTTTCAGAGCAGACCCAATACCCAAATTATGAACATCATTCCTGACACCCTTTAAGCCACTTAGAAATATATCAAATTTGTGTATATGGTTGTTTTGTAACACCCTCCAAATTGGACTGCTACGCTGGAAATAGGCCTAAATAGGCTTATTTTACAAAGTAAAAATGTGTCAACCTTTCTCCAAACTACCAAAATTTACTCCAGGGCTTCACTTAGGTCACATGGGGTTTTTACATGTAATTTTTATCAGCTAGAACATTCACCAAATCACCTTTCTACAAAATCCTAGATCTACCTATCCTCATAAGCCTAATACATGGTGATATTAGGCTAGGGCTACATCAAACTTGGCCCTAACTCCATCCCCTACTCCTAAAAACACCCTAAACATTAAAACCACCCTATCTACTTCCATTCCACTGATTATCAAATTTTCTCATTGGTGGAATGGGCCACAAATCATGTTTCTTCAATCAAACCCTCAAGAACTAGGGTTTCAAACTATTTTCAGTAAAAATCTTTTAACTCTCTTCAAAGTTGATGAAAAAAATGAAATCAACTACAAACGACAGAATACTCAACACACCATCAATCCAAATTAGTTTTACATCATTTGCAGGCCGTACAGGGCCATACAAACTTCTGTAGCAGTAAAAAATCACAAGGAAAACACAATAAACATAGTATATTGATATTATTTGATCTCCAAAATGTCTCTAGAAGGTTTCCTCAACCAAAAAAGTTAATATTTAAACATATACAAGCCAAAACAACCATTGGCTAACTACTTTGTGAATGCCAACACTTCAACTTCCCATACAAACCAAAAATGCAAAGCTACATTGCTACTTTTTCAACTTTTTACAAAATTGTCATCTCTTTACCAAATTGACCTCACATGACCAAAAACATGAACCATGGTCTAAATAGACCTTATTACAACAAAAAGTGACTCAAAACACAAAAATCTAACATCTAACATCCTTTTACATCATGAAGGCTAAGTGCCCTTGCACCATACTCCTGGGGAGAACAAAATCTCAAGTTCCACTTGAGAGTAGGTTTTGAACTGATGTACCATGACTTTTGATGTCTTCCTCTATCATCCAAGTTGCATCCTCCATAAGAAGGCCTTGCCACTTCACTAGGTACTCATAGTACACCTTGTTCCTTGTTCTTTTGGCTTCTTTTTTATCCATAATGCACTCTAGCTTCAATGGTTAACTTGGTGGAAAATCCTTGATCCAATCTTCATCTAGATCCTTCGATGTACTTGCTTCTATATCTACAATCACAACTCCTTTAAAATGGTGTAGGTTAGAAACATTAAAAGTTGGAGAGATAGCCACTCCAGGAGGGAGTTCTGTCTCATAGGAATTTGCTCCAAATTTATGGACCACCATACATGGCCCTACTTTCTTCATCTCTAGCTTTGAATACTTCCCTTAAGGTAGCCTTTCCTTCCTCAAATGAGCCAAGACCAAGTCCCCCACTTTGAAATGAATCTCTCTCCTTTTCAAATCTGCATGTTTGTATTTATCAACACTCTTTTGAAGGTTATCTCTAACCTGCTGATGTATGTCTGTCATGGAAAATCCAAACTCTTCTCCTTCAACACTCCTCTCCATTCCACTCAAATCTATGAGTTCAAATACTCCCCTAGGCTGCAATCCATACACAATCTCAAATGGGCTCTTTCCAACACTTTGGTTCATAGTCATTATATTCAAACTTAGCTCGAGGAAGGATCAGATCCCATTGGGTTGAATGTTATTTTGTCAAGCATCTAAGGAGATTCCCAAGGCTTCTATTGACTACTTCAATGTTCCCATTTGTTTGTGGATGATAGATATATCTAAAAGTCAAGTTTTTACCCAACTTCTTCCAAAGGGTGCTCCAAAAGTGACCCACAAATTCACCATCCCCAAATGAAACAATTGTTAATGGCAATCCATGAATCATGACCACCTCCTTGAAAAACAACCCTGTAATGTATGAGGCATCATTTTTACTTTTACATGGTATAAAATGTGCCATTTTGCTAAACCATTCTACAACAACAAACACACTATCAAATCCTCTTTGAGTTTTGGGCAACCCCAACACAAAATCCATGCCGATGGATTCCCATGGTCTATTTGGGATTGGAAATGGTTGATAGATACCTTCATTTGTACTACAACCCTTGGCCCTTTGACAAACAACACACTTTTCAACAATTTTTTTGACATCACTTTGCATCTTTGGCTAATAATAATACCTTCTTACCTGCTCCAAAGTCTTTTCCACATCAAAATTCTTTTCCTTAATCTAATTAGTCCTTTTAGAGCATTTGGGAATACATAATTGAGCCCCTTTAAACACTAAACCCTCTTGAAGCAAAAAATTAGAATACTCTTCATGAAAAGTGCCATTGAAATTGTTACAAGCAACATAAATTTGTTTGAAATCATCATCCCCTTCATACATACCTTTTAAAGCATCAATCCCAACACTCTACAAATGAACTTCTTGAATCAACAATGTCCTGTTCAAAGCATCTGCCACCTTGTTTGAATGCCCCTTTTTGTGTTTGATGGTGAAGGTGTAACTTTGTATGTACTCCACTCACTTCACATGTTTGTGGTTGAGTGTTTCTTGGCCATTAAGGAACTACAAAGCATGATTGTCATAAAAACAATGAATTCTTTATGAAGGAGATAGTGTCTCCACTTCTTCAATGATTGCACCATAGCATATAACTCCAAGTCATAAGAGGAATACTTTTTCTTTGCTTCATTGAGCTTCTCATTGAAGAAAGCAACATGCCTACCCTCTTGGCTCAATATTGCCCCAATTGCATACCCAATTTCATCACATTCAATTGTGAAAACTTTATTAAAGTTAGGCAATGCTAGGATAGGTTGTTGTGCTACCCTTTGTTTCAAATATTGAAAACTTTTTTCTACCTCATCAGACCATACAAATTTCTTCCTGTTATCCCCTTTGATTGTGTCAATGATTGGAGAGCATATATGACTAAAATTCTTCACAATTTTTTTGTAAAAGCTAGCTAGGCCATGGAAACTTCTTACCTCACTTACTGATGTTGGAGTAGGCCAATTGACAATTGCTTCCACCTTGTTGGGATCCATCAATAACCCTTTGAGATCACAAAGCCAAGATAAACCAACTCCTCCTTCATGAATTCACACTTCTTCAAATTGATCATCAAATTTTCTTCATTTAATCTCTTCAAAACCAAGTCTAAATGTTGCAAGTGCTCCTCTTTAGTCTTACTAAAAACAAAAATATCATCCATATAGACAACCAAAAACTTACCTATGAAAGGTTTCAGAACTTCATTCATTAATCTCATAAAATTGATTGGTGCATTTGAAATCCCAAATGGCATGACAAGCCATTCATATAACCCCTCATTTTTTTTGAAGGAAGTTTTCCAGTCATCCCCCTCTCTAATTCTAATCTGGTGGTAGCCACTTTTGAGGTCAATCTTAGAAAAATAGCAAGCCCCTCCTAAATAATCCATCAAGTCTTCCATTCTTGGTATGGGGAACCTATACCTTATAGTGATCTTGTTAATTTCCCTTGAGTTGATGCACATTCTCCAATCTCTTCTCTTCTTTGGTGCCAGAACAGTGGGGAAAACACATGGGCTAAGACTCTCTCTCATTAGGCCTTTGTCAAGAAACTCTTGGATTTGCTTCCTAACCTTTTCATTCTATTGAGGAGTCATTTTATATGCTTCTTTGTTAGGAAGGTTTTCCCCTAGTATGAAATCTATATGGTGACTCACATCTCTTATTGGTGGCAAAGAGCTAGGAAGTTCATCTACCACAATGTCTTTGTATTTGTTCAACAAGGCTTGGACCTCTTTAGGCACATCATCAACCTTTGCTACTGTCATGAAAGATTTTGGTCTAATTACAATGGCATAACCTTCTCCTCCCTCTTCTTTCATAGTTTAAAAAAAATCCTTTTCCCCAACTAGCATTACACTAGAACTAACTTGTGTATCTAGAATTTCTTCTTGCAATGGAGTAAGAGTGAATGAGATCCCATCCTTTTATATCACATAGGTGTTTTTCTACCCATCATGTTTAGCCTTTCTATCATATTTCTAGGGTCTCCCTAAAAGTAGATGAAAAACATCCATTGGTATGATGTCACACAATATTTTACCTTTGTACCCACCTATGTTAAATTCCACCCATGTTTGTTCATTTACTAGGACCTGCAGACCCTTATTCAACCAAGAGACCTTATAGGGAGTGGGATGTGGTATCCTCTTCATTTCCAACTTTTCAACCATCTCTAAAGAAACTAAATTATTTGTGGAGCCTGAATCAACAACTTTACACACCTTACCTTGAGATTTGCAGGTGGTTCTAAAGAGGGATTTTCTTTGTGGAGGCTCCTTCACCAAAGGAACTTTGAGTAATGTTCTTCTCATCATCAAAGATTCTCCAATTTATGGAGCAACATGTTGTGATAGAGAATTGACACTCTCATTGTCTTCTTCTTTCACCACCATGTGAAGTAGAAGGTTGCTTATCTGGACATTTCCATGCTTTATGGCCAAACTGATTGCATTGTTAACATCTTCTTGAGAATGTATTTGATCCTCTGCATTGACCTCCAAATCTTCCTCTACTATTTGATCTCCTACCTCTGAAACTACCTCTTGATTCTAAGCTCTGTTCTTGATTACCACTTGTCTCTCCTTGTGGTTTTTGGGACTATCCTCTTCCTCCAAATGTTTCTCTACCCTTGAAGTTCTTTCCTCTGCCTCTACTTTGTTTCTCCTACCTTCTCTTTAACTTTTCTTCTTCCTTGACTACCAACTAAAAGCATTCTTCCATCATTCTAGGGGTGCTAAGACTCAACTCATCTTGTATATTGAACCTTAACCCATTCATGTACCTTGCTACTTTTTCTACCTCATCCTCAACATGACCAACTCTTATACTTAGCTTGTGAAACTCCTTTGTATAAACCATGACATCCATCTCCTTTTGTTTGAGGTTTTTTAGCTTCCTAAATGTTTGAATTACATAATCACTAGGTAGAAATTGACTCTTCATTTTAGCCACTATTCTATCCCATGAATTGATTTTTGACTTGCTCTTCTTCACCCTTTCTTCCTATACATAATTCCACCAAGTTAAGTCAGGTCCTCTCAATTTTGTTTTGGAAAATTTAACCTTTTGATCATCTGCTATGTCTTCATACTCAAATTAGTTATCTAGAGCATCAATCCAACCTAGTACCTCTTCACTATCCATCTTCCCACCCTACATGGGTTAGTCCATATTCACCTTAGGAGTGTCTCCTTTGACAACCTTCAACAGCTTATCTATTCTCAATTCATTAGGGTCCAACTCATCATCACCTTGGACTCCTTGAGGGTTTTCATTCTCACCCTCTTCCTCATCCTCTTGATCACTCTAGTCTCTAGTGACCACACCTCTCTTTTGATTTGATTCTAGTGCTACAAGTCTTGCTAGGATGGCTTCTTGAGACTCCTTTACCTGTCTCAACTCCTTGGCATGCTTTTCCTTTAACTCTCTCACTTCTTTGGCCATTAGATTCTTTTTAGGTGGCATCTTTGTTTCCTTCAAACTTCAACCTTTCCCACTTATTGAAAAAAAACTATGCTCTGATACCAATTTGATGCAAAGCAAGGGGGATTTTATCAACACAATGTCAATTGAATAAACTTTGCAACTTTGATACCCTAACTTGGTGCTTTTCTTCTAAAACCTTCAATTCTCCTTGTAGTACTTGGAATAGGGTTTTTCCCCCAAAACTTTTAGAGAAGACCCAAAACCAAAATTGTGAACATCATTCTTGACACCCTATAAGCCACTGAGAAACATATCAAATTTGTGTATATGGTTGTTTTTAACAACACTATCCAAATTGGACTGCTATGCTAGAAATAGGCCTGAATAGGTTTATTTTACAAAGCAACAATGTGTCAACATTTCTCCAAACTAACAAACTTCACTCCATGGTTTCACTCAAGTCACATGGGGTCTATACATGCAATTTTTATCAACTGGAACATTCACCAAATCATTTTTCTACAAAATCCTAGATCTAGATATCCTCCTAAGCCTAATACATGGTGATATTAGACTAGGGCCACATCAAACTTGACCCTAACTCCATCCCCTACTACTGAAAACACCCTAAACATTAAAACCACCCTATCTACTTCCATTCCACCGATTATCAGATTTTCTCACTGGTGGAATGGGCCACAAATCATGTTTCTTCAATGAAATCCTCAAGAACTAGGGTTTCAAACTATTTTCAGTAAAAATCCTCTAACTCTCTTCAAAGATGATGAAAATGAATGAAGTAAACTACAAAAAATAGAAGACTCAACACATCATCAATCCAAATTAGTTTTACATCATTTCTAGGTCGTACAGGGCCATACTAACTTTTGTAGCAACAAAAAAGCACAAGGAAAACACAAGAAACAAAGTATATTGATATTTTTTGATCTCCAAAATGAATCCAAAATGTTGCATCGACCACACAAGGAAATATTAAAAATTTACAAGTGAAAAAAACCATTATATAACTACTTTTTGAATGCCAACGCTTCAACTTCCCATACAAACTAAAAATCCAAAGTTGCATTGCAACTTTTTCAACTTTTTACAAAATTGTAATATTTATACCAAATTGACCCCACATGACCAAAAACATGAACCATGGTCTAAATAGACCTTATTACAACAAAAAGTGACTCAAAACACAAAAACCTAACATCTAACATGCTTTTACATCATGAAGGCTAGGTTCCGCTGCACCATTTTTCAATCTATAGACCAAATTAGGTTTATCTGAAAATTGAAATCCTTCTATTTGTTCCATGCAAAATTATTCTTCTTTCTCTCCATTCAAGAAAGTAGACTTCACATCCATCTGATGAAAAATTTAGTCCTTATGTGTTGCAAAATCCAAAAACATGTCCTGATTGCTTCCATTCTAGCCATCAGAGCAAATGTCTCATCAAATTCTATTCCTTCAATTTGTGCATAGCCTTTACAAACAAGCCTCACCTTGTTTCTTACCACTTCTCCATTCCCATTCAGCTTGTTTCTAAACACTCACTTGGTCCCAATTATATTCTTGCTTTCAGATCTAGGAATGAGTTCCGAAGTCTATTTCTTCTCAATCTGCATAAGTTCTTCCATTGATTTCATCCAATGCTCATCTTTGCATGCCTCACTCATTATTTTAGGTTCGAATTTAGAAAGTAAGCACAAATTTACTTCTGCTTCAACAAATCTTCTTGTAAACATTCCTTTGCTTTTGTCTCCAATAATTTATTCTTTATAATTATTTCTCTGTACATACTTAGGGGTCTTTTTTGAAGATTCTTCCTCTTCATTATGTACTTATTTTTTCTTAGCTTTTTATTCTTCTTCTCCTTCGCAAGCAGGTTCATCTGACTGATACCCATCTATTACCACTGAATTCCTCAAATCTTCATCAACCTTGACACTTGCACTTTCAACAATCTTTCTCAATATTTTATTGTAGCATTGAAAATATTTTATTTTAGTAGAATATCCAAGGAAGATACCTTCTTCAGACCTTGCATGAAACTTTCCTAAGTTTTCATCATCTCTTTTGATATAGCATTTTCTTCCAAACACTCTAAAGTACTTTTCAGTAGGAATCCTTCTATACCACAACACATTGGGAGTCTTTGTGCTGCTAGATTGTGCTTAAAAAACAACAATATAAATTGCTTCTCTCTAGTAGACTTCCGATAGGTAAGATTGTTTCATCATAGTCCTTGCATCTTCTTGAATAGTTTTAGTTTTCCTTTCAACCGTTCCATTTTTCTAAGGATTCCTAGGGGTAGACAAGTTCCTTTTTATGCCATGATTCTCACAAAACATGTTAAATTAATTGGAGGTGAACTTTCCACCTATGTTAGATCTCAAACATTTGATCTTCAAATTCATCTCATTTTCAACCATAACTTTAAATGCTTTAAATCTATCTAGGGCTTCAAATTTTTCTCTACAAAAAGTAACCCATATCATTCTAGAATAATAATCAATAAAAATCATGAAATACCTATCACCTTGAAGACTTCTCACTCTTCTAGGACCACAAAGGTTTGTTTGTACCAGTTCCAACAATCTGGTAGAAGATTATTCCTTTCTCTTGAAACTATTTCTAGTCTATTTTCCAAATTGAAAATCTCTACAAATAGCATTGATAGGCTTTGTAATCCTCGATAGATCTCTCACTACTTGAACTGAACTAATCCTAACTAGGTTATCAAAATTGATGTGACACATCCTCTTGTGCCATAACTAGCTGTCATTAATTTGAGTCATAAAATAGTGACCATCAACACCCTTGAGTTGATAGATATTTCCATCTGTTCTCTTTCCAACAACAATCACAATTCTAGACCCTTTTTTGATCTCACATTCATCATCTTGAAACATGAGATTATATCCTTTGCTACACATTTTTCCAACACTCAAGAGGTTATGCCTTAAAAATTTAACATAGTAAACATCTTTAGTATTATGCTTGCCATCAAAACTGATTGATCCTATTCCATAAATCTTTGCACTTGAATCATCTCCAAATTTAACAAGTTCTCCATCATATTTTTCAAGTTTAACAAACTTACTCTTGTCTTTGGTCATATGATTTGAGCAACCATTGTCAATAACCCAATAGTTCTTATCCTATCTAACGTGAAAATTGGATACCAAAGTACCTCTAGTCTTATCCTTTTTCTTTGAAACACTATCTTTCACACAACTTTTAGAGTTAGTAGAATCAAATTCATCTTTTAAATCTAAGAACAAACATTCATTATCATCAACATCTCCATAATTAGATTCATCATCAAAAATACCAACATCTTCTCTAACATAATAGCTTCTTATTTCCAATATGTTTCTTATCTAATCTAGTTTATATTGGAAATAATTTTCATGGATTGTGAAAATATCTTATTAATAATAGCTTCTCTTGATAATCTTTCCTTTGTTTTCCTTTTTCTTATTGTTCATAGTTCTATTTGGACATCTCGAAGCATAGTGACCTATATTTCCACAACTAAGAAATTTGAAAGTTAGTTTACCTTTGTACTTACTCATGCCCCTTTTCATTCTTCTTACAAAGTTAGCTTCCATATCATCAAAATCATCTCCATATGAATCTTTAACTTTTTCTCATTTTCTAGTCTTGAAAGTAGTCTCCACTTTTGCATGATTTTTTAGACCAATTTTTCTCATTTCAAACGAAGTTAGTGTGCCAGACAACAGATCTCTAGTATAGGTATTAAAATTTGTAACTTCCTCAATAGTGGAAACCTTTTCACTATAAGAATTAGGAAGAGTTTTGAGAATTTTATTTAACACTTTAGGCTGTTTGACTTGTGCACCAAGACCTCTCATAGCACCTACCAGTTCATCAACCCTCTACATGTAACTTTTAATTGTTTCATCTCTAGACATTCACAAAGATTCAAATTGTGTCTTCAAATTCTGCAAGTTAGCTTGTTTAACTTTTCCATCTCCTTCATAAATACTTTCTAGATTATCCCAAAGTACTTTATTAGTTTATAGATCCACAACTTACACTATTTCAGAAATCATAAGACTACTCAAAAGAACAAACCTTTCCTTACCATCTATTTCATAGGCCTTGATTTCATTAATTGTGCTTAGTCTATTTGTAGGTATCATATACACAATCTTTATTGCCTTAACAACATCAAATCCAAGGTAAATTAGAGAGCCTTCCATCTTCACTTTCCAAAATGCATATTCTATACCATCAAACATAGGGATCTCCTTCTTGCTTGCCATCTTGGATCTACCTCAAGCAGTTAAGATTTTCTCTAAGGAACCTTTCTCTAATACCAATTATTGAATGAACAAGACAACTAAGATGGATGGGTGTATCAGTTGTATCAAATCAAAACATTAAAACCCTCAATAGTAATCAAATCCACATGCATTCATTAAACCTTTAATTTGCTATAATGTACGAACATGAAAAGAAGATAACAAAAACTAAAACAACCAACACCATGCACAAAAGAACACTAGATTTACATGGAAAACCCTAGAAGGAAAAAAAATGGTGAGGATTAGATCACAATATAAGTAATTGCAAAACTGATCCAAGGAGGCTTATTGCCAGAATAAGACACATTGTCCAAAAAAGGCTCATAGCCCAGGCTCACTGTCAGAATAGAAAGAACAAAAGAAGATAGAATGTTACATAGAGAACACACTCTCAATGCAAAAGAGAATCCACCACAATAGCTCCAATAACACTTGCAGTCTTCAAGTGATAAAGATACCTTAGCTCACTGCATTCAACAATCTTGCATTATAGCTCACACTGCATTTCACACTTCTGCACTTAATTTATCATCACAAAACACACTTCTATTCCATACTCCATCTCAAATCAACTCACCTTGCATTTATACCATCCACAACTTGAAAAACATCTTCAAGTTAGCCACACATACTTATATTTTACAAATTTAAAATAGGTCCACACTAAGCATTCTTGCAACAGATAGGAACAAAAGTGGACCAACACAAAACTTAATTGGGACCCAAAACAACACTCAGAAGCCATGCTATGCCTTCATTAATACTTTAACATCTTTGAATGTAGTGTAAAAACCAAGTTAGTTGTTACCCATGCAAACACCATTAAGCTTTGAATTACACGCTTCCTCAAATCCAAGAACGACTTGTGAACCACATAAAATTCTTCATCACAATCTAGAATATTCCTCTATCATCCTAAAATCCATGAAATTCCTTTGCAACAATTCACGCCTTCAGAATGTATAGAACTTGTTCACTTAGAATACACCACCAAACACTAAAACTCTAAAATCCAACTTTCAAAGCACCGAATCATGAATCCTCTTGACACAGGAAAGAAACCAACACCATCAAATTACCTTCAGAATTGCAAGAAATAAAGAGCAATTGTGGAGAAATGTGGAGTAGATACATTTCTCCCAAACACCTCTGTATGAAACACTACAAAAATAGTTCACATACTAGTGAGCATAACTTCTTCTGCACATTGATCCAGAAGCCCAAATTCTGGAAATAGAAAGTCTGACCACCTCTAACCAGCATATCCAAACCACACAAGTAGATATTCGATCCAGAAGAAATGCGAAGAAAAAATAGAACACCTGTGCAAACAAGAACACCTATGCAACACCATGTTTTCTCCTTTTATCAATTTTCTCAATATCCTCAACATCTAAACCATAAACAAATGCTTATCAAAGCAACACTAGAGGTTAACATTAGAAACTTAACTAATGACAACATAATGCAAATAATTGAAGTAACAATATCTCTCAACCACTCCACAACTATCATCAATGACAACACAAGCTTGTTGACATCAATGACAACACCTTCATACTTGCAACAGTTCCAAATCCATGTCCTTTTGGGATTGAAACTGTGTGACACAAGAATAAAGGTACAAGATTGAGGTGGATGATGTGCCAAATTCACATCCTTTAGGATTGAATGAGGTGGATGATGTACCAAATTCATGTCCTCCAAGATTGAAATTGTATGAGACAAAACTAAAGGTACAAGATTGAGGTGGATGATGTGCCCAATTCATGTCCTTTTTGATTGAAATTGTGTGACACAAAACTAAAGGTACAAGATTGAGGTGGATAATGTGCCAAATTCATGTCCTTTAGGATTGAAATTGTGTGAGACAAGACTAAAGGTACAAGATTGAGGTGGATGATGTGCCCAATTCATGTCCTTTGGGATTGAAATTGTGTGACACGAGACTAAAGGTACAAGATTGAGGTGCATGATGTTCCAAATTCATTTCCTTTGAGAAAGAAACTATATCAATGGGTATATTTTTTAGGTAGGTTAGCAGATTAGATTAATGAACAAAACCCAAAGAAACTATGGAATACAAAGAAAGCTTAAAATGTAAATGATTATACCAGATATTCGTTGCTTCCATGATTCATTTCCATAGCACCTTCTAGCTTGCAGTGTATGATTGTTGCCCTCAAATTTGTGTGTGTGAGCAAATGATTGTAACCAACCCCTTTGCAAGTTTTGAAGGATTTGATGACAAAATGCCTATGACAAATGACTATTCCTATGAGTAAATGATCAAAGCAAATAAGCTAAATGCAAAGTAAAATCTAAGCATAAAATGTCTATAATAATGAAGTGGTCTTGAGAATGTGAGCAAGTTGGCATTTTATAGAAAATGCAATTTTGGGCGGACGGATGAGATTAAAAGCTGAAAAAGCCTAAAATTAGTGGATGAGATTTCATGTGACAATCCCTTATCAGGGTTAGGGAAAAATCATTAATTGAGTGGTCAAGATGTCATTTGAGAAAATCAAATCGGAAGTGAAGAATAAATGTGATAATTAGCTAAAAAGATAAAGATTTTCAAAAATCAAGAAGATAAAGACTACTTGATTTGTAAGATTCAAAAAATCAAGAGGATAAAGGTTGAACTGAAAAGCAGATTTGAAAAATCACTAATTTGCTCAATTACTTGATTTTTGGAAGAAGATTACCATTTTGAATTAAATAAATTCAAAATATGGATTTTGTGTGACAATAAATAATCGATTTTCAGATTATTTACTAAAATGAAGTGGCAATTAATAATGTGAGATCATTTTAAATAATTTATTTATTTAAAATGAGGGAAATGTTAAATTAATAAATTAAATAATTAAACATAATTATTTAATTTAGATGATTATGATCGATAATTAAATAAATTAATAAATTCATTTAATTATGAGAATTAGTGACATACTAAATAAATAAATAAAATTCATTTATTTAATAATTGAGAAGACATAAATGAACAAAGGTAATTAAATAAATTGATAAATTTATTTAATTGCGGGAAGATTTAGACAATTAAAGATGTATTGAATAAATAAATAAAATTTATTTATTTAATAATCATGAAGAATAAAAGAGATATGATTTTTTATTTTTTTTTGTAACCAAGAGGTGTCCCCGCGATTAACTCGGCCCAGTGACATAAAAGAGATATGAATTAATTAAATAATTATGAATTATTTAATTAATAGTCGAATGTTGACCAAGGACATAATTAAATGTCATAAGTATGCTAGGACGAAAGTGGTTAAATAGAGCTTGCAGGCCTAGGTCATTTTTTATGTGTCTACATTTTTCCCCTCTTTATCATAATGTAGCCCGTTGCATTGTGACAAAGAAAATAAGTCAAAATATGCCCCAATGCAAAATAAGATGAGGAAGAACGATGAGGAGGATAGCGGTATTCCCCCTCGAGAGGACAGACAGGTTCCAACAACATGGGTGTGCTCTCGAAATTGATGAGAAGACTAGAATATGAAGAGACAAAGAAATGTTAGCACAAAAGATATAGATGATAAAAATGCAGACTAGATGAAAGGTTAGAGGGGAAATGAAGAAGGGTGGGATGGGAAAGAATCCTTCAATACTTGCCAAATAACTACTAGACATTGCTCGAATCATCATTGGGCAGTAAAAATGACACAAATGGAGAACAAACACCATGGTGTGACATAGACTAGGGTGTGCAAGATCATCCACTTGAAAAATAGAATGTCCTAACTCATACTAAGGGTCATGTTGCCCCATTTGTTTTGTCAAGACAATCCATAGATAGTAGTCAAAGAAAAATAAAATAGGTCATGAGATGTCATCGCATCTCTAAATCCTTCATGGGACATCCTCGAGGTAGCTAGTAACATGACCAAGAGACAAAAAGATAAGACAAAGATAGACACAATAGTCAAAATATAAGACAAGACATACCAGAAAGATTAACAACCATTTAATTTTGTTTTCCAATGTTTGTTTGCCAAAGATTGATTGCATAACATTTTGATAGTTTGACAGTTTGACGGTTTGACAGGGCCTATTGTCAGGAAGGACACATCCTAAAAAAGGAAAAGGACATTTTGACAAGGTCCAAGTCCAAGAAGGACACATCTTAAAGAGGACCAGAGAGTGACGAGATTGACATTTTTTTGACTAATATTTTGGCAAGTTGACTGTAGGATTGATTGGCTTATGTTGTTTGATTTTGACCAATTTTGATATTGACGTTTTGAATGACTGTCTTGTGTCAAGTACGACTATGTGTGCTTTATTTGACTGATGCGACCATGTTTGAATTATGATTTTTATTTTGAAAAACCTAAAAGGATTGACCTAATGTCTCAGGGAATCATCGACTGATGGCCTTGCCTACGTAGAAAATGCATAGAGACAACGTAGTTTGACAATGACATGGATTGACTGATATGAATAATTTTGACTCTGTTTTTGGGATTTTGAAGCGTTATTTGGATGTTTTTGTGTTTCTTGCCATGTTTTGATTTTATTGGATTTCTTTAGGACGTTTTTCAATATTTAGGTCTTTCTTCAGGCCATTTTTTGATTTTTAGGTATTTTTTAAGGTCATTTTATGATTTTTAGGTCTTTTTTCAAGACTTTTTATGATTTTTTTTGTCTTTTTGAATGGTTTAAGAGGATCGCGACAAATGAATGTGATTGGTTCCTAAACATGAAAATCCAAGGAAAAACATGATTGTGCCCCTAGTCAAGCTGAATATCAATTGACAGGTGATGAAAACGTTGTTTGACGTGGGAAGGATGCATCCCAAAACAACGTGAGGATGATGATAATGTGACGAAAGTATTGAGGTTTGCAGCCAGGCCAGGAAAAATGTCAAGTAATGTTTTGGATAATGTGCTTGTATGGATTAGACTCATTGCATTTGGAATGACTTGGTTAGGACTAAAAGGGATGATGGAGTATCCTTAGACTGTTTGACAAGGGAAAGCCAAGATAGGTGACAAACATGAAAGGATGAGAGGTGGCCTTGGTAAAGGATGGGATGCATGAGATTAAGGGAATTTTCATATGATATTCAAGGACTATGTCGCATAAGGATAATGAGGTTATGGAAGTAATGACATGACATTTCGTGAACAGTATATGACTGGAGGATAAACATGTCAAGAGTTTTCCCAAAGCATGATTTATGTGTGCCTATTTTATGTCAAAATCAAGGTAGGTGGGAATGATATGGATCCATTGGTTGAATGTCAATGTCAAGAGGAAGGAATGGGAAATGAGACAACTTGCCCCCCAAGTGTAAAAGTGCACATAGACAATTTATTTTACACATGATGCATGTTTGCTAGGTTTTCATCATGGTACTTATCTAGGGCGCCTGTTTGCCAGGTTTTCACTATTGGACAAAATTTTTCTCTTTACTACTTTCTTGACTTTTTGAATTTTTTGGTGTCACCAAGATTCTTGTTTGCCAGGTTTTCATCAGGGTGACAATTTTTTGATTTTTCAATTTTTTTTTGTATTTTTGATATTTTAGGATGACCTTGATGCCTTAACTGACCATTGATTGTTTTGAAGTTGTTGATGGTGCCGATGTAAAGACTGGTGCCATGATATTCCAATAATGTCCTTTCTAAAGTAGTTTCCTTGTCAGGATCGTAGCACTTGCATACAACTGATTGATGTCATCATGGTCCTTTTTGATACTAGAGTTGTCTTTATTAGAATACGCACATCGTGATAGAGTGCCATGAGAGTCCTTGTGGTAAAGAGTTGCTGCCATGATGTGATGGATTTGTGATGTGGGATCTTTGGAATTTAGACGAGATGTAGGATAATGATGGATGATGGTAGACATGGAAAGGTTGTTTGGACGTTTGGATGAATCACTTTTTATTTTCCAAACTTGGGATGGTGGATGACGAATTTTGGAGGGATGGCGTTTGGAACCAACACTCTTAGATTCCTTGTTTGATGGCCATTTTGAAGGAGGTGGACATTTGTTGTATGTGGGAGTCCTCTTGTCTTGTGGCTCCACATTGTAATTAACTTTTTCTTTTGACATATTTTCTTTGCTTGATCCACTTTTCTTTGGGATCCATTTTAATTTCATTTGTCCACTTGTCTTTTTGTCTAATTCGATGGCCTTTGACATTTGATTTTTGAATTTGTAAGAATTTTGTTTTTGTTGGTTCCAAAGGGAAGGTTTAAGATGTTGAGAATGATGGTTTATGGTGTGGGTGGATGGGGTGTTGGCAACAATCTTATGACAAGGATTTCTCATGGACTCTATTTTGATGTTTGTATCTGACAAGGTTTCCCCCCAGTATCGAGGAGGTTCCACTAACATCATTTGATTTTTTGACTGAAGAATAGCCAAGACCCTGATGTCTATAATTTTCCTAGAGTTGTATTGGTTCTTGAATGCCTTGCTCGTGTATGCCTAGTCCTTTTCCTTGATATTGTATGCTTTGACATATTCTGTTTGTGATGGGGTATTTATTGTTTTGAAAGAAAGATGCTAACCCATCATGATGTATGTGGACACTGTTACCTAGAATGTTTTCGTCTGCAAGGAAGCTTGCTCGAACAAAGATAGATGACCCTAGTTGATAAAGTGTCTTAGATTCATTGTCATGTTGGACATATTTCTGACTGATATCTTTGGTCTAATCTTGTGACATGTCAGGTTTAGATGATTCTATTGGTGCTTCCAAGTCGATGTCGAAGCCATTGTTATGGTTAGTGTCATAGAGTCTAGTAAATTCAGCTATAGCTCGATCATTTGCAAATATGTCCATAATGGAAGACTCTTGTTCTTGAGGAATATCGTCTATGTGTGTCATGGAGGAACGTGTCTCATTTTGGAAAGTGTCAATAGTCGAGGCCTGTATAGGGTTTGCAAGTGTTTGATCATGAATGGTGTAAAAGTCAAGGAGTGGATCGTTTTGGATTTATTGGTCAATGGTAGGGTCTTGGTCAAAGATGGGGTTGTCATGGATGATATAATTGGGATTGAAATCTTTGTGAAGGGTAGGTGTATTTTGGATGTCATGATTGTTTTGAAGGACTTCTTGAATGGACTTTGAGATAGGGTCATGGGATGGACTACCTTGATCCTGACATGAAGGTGACATTATGATGTCATGCTTTGGACTTTCATTTTGACATGTATCCTCAAGTTTAGACAATGGGATTTGAATTTGAGTAATGACAAAATTTTCATGACTAGATGTGGCTTGTGAGGGGGTGACTTGAAAAACATTAATGAATGAAGGACTAGGATAGGACGTGGGGGCTTGGACTAGACTAGTATGTGAAGGACAAGGATATGACATGGAGACTTGGACTGGACTAGCATTAGGGGAAATTTACATAAAAAATGGGCCTCCTAAGGATGACATCATTAGCTTTTTTAAGTTATCAAAAATCAACTAAAAGATAACATCAACCTGTATAGTGACATCATCCAAAATAAAAATAAAATTATTTATTTTATAAAATAAAACTTTCTAAAATCTTATGAATTAACTCATGATGGTTAATTTAACTCTACATATCCTTATATCTCATTCATCTTTCTAAATATAAAATATTTTTTTTGTTTTTTAGATTTATATTCTTAAGTTCTATTAAGTTCTATTATAGAAATTTTTATATTTTCAAAAAAATAAATTATTCTTTAAGAAAAAAATATAAAAAACATTTAAAAAAAATAAAAAATCATAAAAATCATTTATGAAGTGCTGCAAAAATTAAAAAATTCTTTAATTATTTTTAATAATTTCAAATATTCTAATATTTAAATGTTTAGCATCTAAATATTCTAATATCAAAATTTTATTATTTTAAATTTCTTTAATTATTTTTAATAATTTCAAATATTCTAATATTTAAATGTTTAGCATCTAAATATTCTAATATCAAAATTTTATTTTTAAAAAAAATTTGGTGGCCTTTTATAAGGGTGTGCTCACTTTATGTGATCTACACCTCCTTTTAAGGGGAGCACTCACATTTAGTGGGCCCCCTTATTATTTTAATTTTTTAAAAAATATATTTTTAATTTTTTAAAAAATATATTTTTAATTTTTTTTAAATATATTTTAAACTTTTAAATATAATTTTTTAAAATATATTTTATCTTTTAAATATATATATATATATATATATATATATATATATATATATATATATTTGAAAGAAAGACCACTTAAAAGATTACTTTCTTTTTTGCTAATTTTCATTATCTTTTACTTCACCACTTTTTAAATAATTTAAAAAATAAATAATCAAGAAAAGAAAGTGAATTTGACTTTTTTAATAAATTATAATAGAAATATAAGTTACCAAACTTGAGTTTAAGAGTTTTTAAATAAAAAATAAATAATGAGGAAAGTGAACTTGAGTTTTTTAATAAATTATAATAGAAATATATGTTACCACTTTTAAAAAATCATGGACTTTAGTTTTCTAAGGAATTATAATAGAAACGTGTGTCCCCACTTTACTCATGTAGTTAGGTAATTTATATTTTTTATATTTAAATAATTTGTATTATATGAGATAATTTTTTCTTTTCTAGTGTTCCTTAGGAGGCCCATTTTTTATGTAAATTTCCCCTAATGTTGGCGACGACATAGGATATGACATGGAGACTTGGACTGGACTAGTATGTGAAGGAAAAGGATATGACATGGGGACTTGGACTAGATTGGTTGGTGACGACATAGGGTATGACATGGAGACTTGGACTGGAGTGGTGCAAGGTTGACTAAAATGGGACGTGGAGATTTGGACCGGATCGATATGGTATGATGTGGGGACTTGATATGAGTTGGTAGATGGTTGATAAGGAATGTATACGTGGATGAGATTGATAGGTGAAGGACTAGCACATGACATGGAGACTTGGAATGGACTAGTGGATAGTTGGTTTCCCTTGTCAAGGTTAGGATAAGGGTAATAACTGGACGTGTGCTGGAGATTAATGGTAGGATTTTCGTTAAGTGATTCTTGATAGTGAGGGTTGATGGATGGAGGACTTGGATTGATGGGTTGTTGGTATGAAGGGAATTGATTTTTGGTTTGAAGGAATTGTCTCTTAAAGTCTAAGGCTTGTTGGTATTGACCTCTACGGTGTAACTGGTATTCAACTTTACTAGCAAGCCTATCAATAGTTTATTGTAGTGATGACAAGGTGGTGGATGTCATGATGTTGTTTAAAAAGGATGTTTAAATTCAAAGTGATAATGAGGACCAAAATGAATGACAAACGACTAAAGTGCTAAATGCTAGGTCTAAGGGAACTCTAAAGTGCAATCAATTTTGGCAGAATTATGGAAAGTTATACTCAACCATTCAAAGTTTGGTCAATGTCTCAATTTTGGATTGTCAAGGGACTTGTTTGAAGGACTAAATGACAAGATGCCAAGATGACAAAGTGAGGTTTCCACACTATAATTTTGAGTTGGAAGTGGCTCAAGACTAAAAGAGGTGATTTTGTTTAAGTCCAATGAAAATTTAATTTTGAAGGCAAAGATTTGATGAAGAATGGTAAGGATTCCTATCTAAAAATCTACAAAATGAGGACCTAAAATGATGGTAAATCCTGAGGATGCAATTAAGGAAATGCAATGATAGACCTGTAGAAAACTAAAACTGCAACCTAACATGCAAGGATGGAGGAATTTGAGTAATTCATTAAGTAATTCTTGATTTGGTTGTTGACAAAGACTGCAGGAAAAAAAATGTTTGGAATATGTTTGCAATTGTTTAGCCTCGGGTTTTTTGATAGTGATAATGTTTTCTGAGGTCATCGGAAAGTGCATTGTTTCAGGTGTCAATTGCATTACAATTTGTCAGATGTGTCGTTTAAAGTATAAATTGCATTTTAGGAATGCAAATGTGTTACAACAGTCTGACTATATGGGCTCGATTTTTGATAGGGATTTTATTATGAAAAATAGATGCATCGCAAGAGGTGGAAAATGCATTGCAAAAGGTTGAGTGCATCACAGGTTTACATACAGGCAGATGCATGTTCTATTTGGCGGCGTTTGAGATAGAAAATGTGGTGCAATAGGTAAGATGCGATGTTTAAGATGGAAAATGTGGTGCAACAGGTCAAATGTGACATTTAAGATGGCAAATGTGGTGCAACGGGTCATATGTGACATTTAAGATAGAAAATGCAGTCCAACAGGTTAGATGCGATGTTTCAGATAGCAAATGCGTTGCAGAATGTAAGAAGTCTAATAATTTGTCTGATGTTTTGGCCAAAAATATGAATTGTTTGAAGTTTGACTGTTTTTTTCCAAATGTTTGAATGTTGTTTGTTTCATTTTAGTATCCAAAAAACACTTGGAAAACATGATATTTTCAATGTAACCAAACATAAATAAGATAAGTACAATCCTATGGTTAGGCTAGGACAATATTCGCTAGATTCCATGTGGGTTTCCCCAACCGCATATCAGTAGTGTGTGAATTCAGAAGCTTGGCTCCACGGGCTCCCCGTTATAGTGCACTCTCTTCTTAGGCCAACCAAGCTTCCAACCCCCACGAAACTCCCATGGCAGATTGATCACCTCTACTACAGACTGCGAATATGTGGATGCCTTCACACTGTCTGATGCTGTGCTAGCAAATAGAAAGTTTTTGGCTACCACACAAAGGTGTTTAATTCGGGACCCTCATTCGAGTGGCCATACATGGGGCACAAGATTAATCTCTGTTTAGGAGGAACTCCAGCTTGAAGAGGTTAATCTCAATAGGGTTTTGGGGAGCACTACTTGGTCTGTATGACACATCCACACTCTTAATCTTAGGTTTTCTCTTAAGATTCACATTTATATACCAGTCGGGGGTAGCTTGGCTTTAGCTTCATTACTCATTTGAGTCACCTAGAGGTGATGAAATTGCTTGGCAGACCCAATTTCTAGAGGCAATAACCATTTCTCTTACACCCAAGATCGTGTGATGGAACAAGGGGAGACGATACTACGATTATTGCATTAGGGTTACACAGAAACAAAGTGGTTCTGGCTTCCTGATCACCTAGTTTGCACAGGCTGAGAGCATATTTGCCTACCATTTTCAAACATAGTCAAATAGTATTGCAAGCACGTTCATTTTATGTGCACCAAAAGAAATATTCTCTACTCTAAAAATAACAGACATGATGTTTTGAAATAAATCTTAAATGCTTGAATCTGTAAAAACACTTGTTAAGAGTTTCTTTGATTTTTAGTCTTCGACAAACGTATATTTAGGAGAACCTGTTCAAAATCCCAATTAACAGAATTAGCCACAAAGCTAAAATTAAACTTAAAAATATAAAAAAAATTAACATTTAATCTAAAATCTAAATTAAATGTTAATCTAAATTAAATCTAAATTAAAATTAATTCTAAACTAAATTAATCCTAAAGTAAATTAAATCTAAATTAAATTTAAACTAAAAAATAAATCTTCCTTCTAAATTAAAAACTAAATCTGAATTAAAAATTAAAACTAAATCTACATTAAAAATTAAATCTAAATTAAAAATTAAAACTAAATCTAAATCAAAAGTTAAATCTAAATTAAAAGCTAAATTCTAAATTAAGAAGCTAAAAATTAAAACTAAATTAGAAATTAAAAAGCTAAAACTAAATTAGAAATTAAAAAGCTAAAACTAAATTAAAAACTAAAAAACTAAAACTAAATTAGAAATTAAAAAGCTAAATCTAAATTAGAAATTAAAAACTAAATCTAAATTAGAAATTAAAAACTAAATCTAAATTAGAAATTAAAAACTAAATCTAAATAAAAGTAAAAAACTAAATGCTGTGACTTTGCTGTGACTCCAAGATTTGTTGAAAGTGGAAATCCTATGCATAACTCCTTATCAAAAATTCTGCCAACATGCATTTACTTGTACCTGCAATTTTTTTTTCATGAAAACGGTATGACAATGTGTCTGTAAATAAAAAGTGTCGGGTTCACCAATGTATCAATGGGTTATTTTTCCTAAGGGTTAGCAGATTAGATTAATAAACAAAACCCAAAGAAACTATGGAATACAAAGAAAGCTTAAAACATAAACGATTATACCAGATATTCGTTGCTTTCATGATTCATTTCCATAGCACCTTCTAGCTTGCAGCGTATGATTGTTTCCCTCAGATTTGTGTGTGTGAGCAAATGATTGTGACCAAGCCCTTTGCAAGTTTTGAAGGATTTGATGATAAAATGCCTATGACAAATGACTATGCCTATGAGTAAATAATCAAAGCAAATAAGCTAAATGCAAAGTAAAATCTAAGCATAAAATGTCTATAATAATGAAATGGTCTCAAGAATGTGAGCAAATTGGCATTTTATGGAAAATGCAATTTTGGGCAGACGAACGAGATTAAAAGCTGACAAAGCCTAAAATAAGTGGATGAGATTTCACGCGACAATCCCTTATCAGGGTTAGGGAAAAATCATTAAATGAGTGGTCAAGATGTCATTTGAGAAAATCAAATCGGTGGTCGAGAATAAATGTGATAATTAGCTAAAAAGATAAAGATTTTCAAAAATCAAGAAGATAAAGACTGCTTGATTAGTAAGATTCAAAAAATCAAGAGGATAAAGGTTGAACTGAAAAGAAAATTTGAAAAATCAATAATTTGCTCAATTACTTGATTTTTGGAAGAAGATTACCATTTTGAATTAAATAAATTCAAAATATGGATTTTATATGACAATAAATAATCGATTTCTCATATTATTTATTAAAATAAAGTGGCAGTTAATAATGTGAGATCATTTTAAATAATTAATTTATTTAAAATGGGGGAAATGTTAAATTAGACAATTAAATAATTAAACATAATTATTTAATTTAGACGATTATGACTGATAATTAAATAAATTAATAAATTCATTTAATTATGAGAATTAGTGACACTCAATAAATAAATAAAATTTATTTATTTAATAATCGAGAAGACATAAATGAACAAAGGTAATTAAATAAATTGATAAATTTATTTAATTGCGGGAAGATTTAGACAATTAAAGACATATTGAATAAATAAATAAAATTTATTTATTTAATAATCATGAAGAATAAAAGAGATATGAATTAATTAAATAATTATGAATTATTTAATTAATAGTCGAATGTGGACCAAGGACATAATTAAATGTCATAATTATGCTAGGACGAAAGTGGTAAAATAGAGCTTGTAGGCCTAGGTCATTTTTATGTATCTACAAAAACTATGTGAGAAAATACTAAAGGTACAAGATTGAGGTGCATGATCTGCCAAATTCATGTCCTTTCAGATAGAAATGTATGAGACAAGACTAAAGGTACAAGATAGATTGAGGTGGAGAATGCTCCACACTAGACTTCAAGAATAACATCTCCCCTACATCACGTGTTTTTTACTCTGCATGCAGATATCCCAAATCTTCCATTTGATGTTGGTTTTTTTTCCCTTCCAATGTTTGCAAAAGGCTAGAGTGCAAGTGCTTGAAATGGGCTAGACAAGAGATGGAGGAATATGAATTCTGATTGCTCCTACACTTTCTTTCTGATTTTTGTTTGAATCATTTCGTGGGCCCAATTGATTGTGTTTTAGAGTTGTCACATATCTAAATATTGAATAGAGGGACTTTTAAGAGCTGTACCAATTTCTTTGTCCATAATTCCATTGAAACTAAAAAATAAGGCAAGAGTCTGCATTGGGGAATTTGCAAGTGTGGGAAGGCGTGAATCGTGAAGTGTAGGTTGAATAGGGCCACTAGTGTAGGATTGGAGGGAGATAACAATATGCAAAAAACAAATAATATAACAGATAGAGAAACTGAGAAAAACACATGCTACAACATACAACACATATCTTATTGAACTGCTAGTATATTTACAAAGTACAAAGATATCTACGTTTTATCAAATCTGTATATGTCTCTATATATATTACATTTCCAAGCAACCTTATTTATAGTTGTAGGATGACAGTTCATCATATTGATGGTGCACATGAAAAGATAAGCTAAGTGTAAAACTATCCTTTGTGGAGTGTGACAGTTGTAACATATAAGTTTCAATCAGATTATAGGTGGCGCAGGTAAATCCGATTTCACGTGGTGGAGTAAATCAGATTTAGATGGCAATCAATCCTTATCACGTTGGAGAAATTACTTATCTATTCCTACACTCCCCTTTAATTTCAAAAACATGCTTCAACATTCATAATACTCAAATTTCTTTGTCTTTGAAAAAATATCCTTTTGAAAATCCTTTTGTCAACTTACTTGTCAACCAATCTTCTAATCTACAAAACTCAAATTCAATTTCTTCATTTCTGGAAAGTAGTCTTCCTCATGCTATTGTATTCTTTTATAAGAACTTAATTCCACCCCAATTTCGATGATGAAAAATGAACTTGGTGTCTTCATGCACCTTCATCTTCAACTGATCTTCAAATCACTTAAAATATAGATGTATGCTTCATGCAAACTCACTAGCTATAGTTTTTCATTTTTCTTAATGCCTTACAAGACAATATTAGTCACATTTCTCAAACCTTCAAATATCTCTTGATTTGTATCATTCTTCACATATGAACACTTATACTTGAACAAATTTTTCAACATACCTGCAATCTTTTCCCAATTTGATCTATAACTCCATCCACAATCCATCTACATGCATTCTTTCATATATTCATTTTAAAACTCTCTATTCCAACATGTCTTTTCAAACCACAGATGCTACACAGATGTAGATCCCAACACATGTCTTTCCTATGTCCTTCCCTATTACAATTGGAACACTACATACATAGCATTACTTGAACTAATTTTCTTGTACTTGTAACACTTGTACCATCATTTTCCTCACCTGTTACATATCCAAGACGTACATACTTTGGCCTCATTATTGTCTCAATGGGCTCTCTGATTCGTTGCCCATACTTTCCCAATACTTTACCTTTATATCCCATATTCTTCATGATTTTCAAACCAATATTATTTTCAAAACAACTAAACATATTTGCACATTCAAACACATTATCATTTTCATCCTTACATTCTTTATCAAAAACAACTTCAACTAAATCACAACTACCAAATGATTTATAAAATGAACAACACAAATATTTAGTGCTATATGAGACATCATAAACTGATGCATTTGACTTCAAACATTCATTTTCCTTTTGATAGGCTACTAGCAACTGATCAAACTGACTATTTTGTTCTTTCAATCTCAATATCTCATCATTTTGTAAACCATTGTCTTTTTACAACGACTGTACTTTCCTCTCCAAATATTCATTCTTCTTTTTTTATTTCATCAAACAACTTTAATCTTTCTTGTAGCTTTCCATTCTTTTCTTTAACATTTTCCAATTCTTTTTCTAGATGATCTTTTTCATAGAAATAGTCATATCTTTTCTTTCCTAACTCCCTTAAATCTGCTATCAATTTTGAATTGCATTGCTTAACATTTAACGCTTATTCCTCTGAATTATCTCTTTCCTTCTTAACATGTTTACCAAATTTTCCCATTGAAAATTATTTTAACTCACCTTACGTTTGCACTTGACTATGATTCCTTCTACAATGATTTACCTTCGTTGTTCAAAAACTTCACATGTCTCCAGTCTTCGTTTGACTAGTTAAATCCTTCAACTTTTCTTTAGAGTGGCTGATGAATGGATGTTTAGGAGATTCAATTCTTTCCACATTTTCCTTTACTAAGTTGGCACTTAAATATGCAAATGTCTTCTAACAGATGTGTTTGTTCTTCTATTTTTCACTTGGCTACATATTCTTCACTCCTAGAAAGTTGACATGGCCTACAATTTCTTTTAAAAAACATAAAATTTTACTTATATAACATAACTTATCTTTTATATGTTGGTTTCTTAATTCTCCAATCAAGTGGTGACTAGAAATCCTTCATGAACAACTACCAATTCTTTAGAAAACTATTATTTAGCACCTTTGAGTAAATATTGTGGTCTTCTTTTTACTGGTAATGCTTAACCATGATCTAACTTGTACTAGAAAATAACCAACTACAACAATTTTACACCGATCTTTAGATATTCCTTACTCCTTTCCTTCGGTGAGGCTTAAACAACACACACTAAGCATTAAACGCTTAGGTGGTTGTTGTGGGGTCCTCTTCAACCATCCCACTTCCGTTTGTCATTAGTCTCACAATTACATGGATGCTGGTAAATGTGTTTAAATTGTTTCTCCCACCCACCTACACCATAGAAGTTTTTGGTAATGTTGGTAAATTTTTTCCCCTGCACTAACACTAAATAGGTTTCCAACTTGATTAGCTTTCATTTTCTAGTGTACAAGGATTATTTAGATATCACAGTTGGATATGCTTTGGTTGACATGCATGTCAAATGTAGAAGCACATCAACTATGTGATAGGATGCCTCAAAGAAATGTGTTCTCATGGAATGATTTGATTATAGGATATGCATAAAATGCATCTATTTAAATGGATTGAAAAAAAATCAATTAAATGTAACTCGTAAGTGTAAAGTTGAACTTCACAATCTTTGTCAATGTCCTCCCTACCTATGCCACAATGGGATCTTTGGAATGGGGCATGGAAATCCATTGTAGGATAAAGGAAAGAGTAATTTAGTTAGATATTGTAGTTGCAACTACCTTGGTAGACATGTATGCAAAATGTGGAAGCATAGACAAGGAACATGAACTATTTGACATAATTCCTCCAAGAAATTTGTTTTCATGGAATGCCCTAATAGCAGGATATTCACAAAATGGATTTGTTGAAAATGCTTCAAATTTTTTTAAGCAAATACAATTGGCAGGTGTAATGCTAGACTCTACAAACTTTGTTAGCATCCTTGCAACCTATGCTGAAATGGGATCTTTGGAACAGGGTATGGACATCTATCAAAGAATAAAGGATAGATGAATTTTGTTACATGTAGTAGTTGCAACCGCTCTTGCAGACATGTATGCAAAGTGTGGAAGTATAAACAAGGAAAGTGAACTATTTGACAATGTGCCTCAAATAAATTTGGTTCCATGGTTGTAGGATATGAAAAAAATGGATTTCTTGATAAAGATTTAGAAAATTTAAGCAAATGAAATTGGTTAAATCACACACAACAATATGTTTAGGAGTATTTATAGTGACAATGATTTTTAATTAGAATTTTAAAATTTTGTGACTTATGTTCTTCTCTCAAACATATATGAAGATGTGGGAAAGTGGTGTTAGGCTCAAAGGGTAAGAAGAGTGATAAATGGTAAAGGATATGTGTGCTTTATGTGTAGAGGATAGATCACATCCACAAAAACTGGAGATCTATGCACAATTGGAGAGATTGGCTTGAGAGATGAAGGAAATAAGGTATTTTCCAAGTTCAAGACATTTACTTAGTGAGGAAAAGAAGGGAAAGGAATTATTTCTCAACAATCATAGTGAAAGGTTGGCCATTGCTTTTGTTTTGTTAGATGCATCCCAAGAACAACTATTACAGTTGTTAATAACCTTCAATATGTGTTGATTCTCACACTATGGTGGAATTTATCTCCAATATTGTTGCAAGAGAAATTGTTGTGAGAGACGTGAATTGTTTCCATCATTTCAAATAGACAAAATGTTCTTGTGAAGATGATTGGTTATTCTAAATAAAGTAATCTAAAAAATAGGCTTGCACTATGTCACACCTACACTAATAATGAAGGAACAAGGTTTTATTGTTATATTCTAGAAATAAAAAAATGGTTTTGTTTTTGTTTTGAATATTTGACAATATAGACCATGATGTTGGCTTCATAAAATTAGATGAATAGAGTGCATATACACTATTAGGGTATCTATCAAAGACTTATTTTATGATAACATAAAAATTTAATTAAATTTTTTCATAAACCTACATATGTATGAAATGAAAAGTTGGATAAGGTAGAGAAAGAGAAAAACAAAAGGTGAGGAACACTTCAAATAAATTGAAAGATGATTGACTAGCAAGAAATGGGAGATGAGGGCTCACAATTACCCTCATAATTTTCTATAGTCCTTTTGTTTAAATTAATTGTCAAAATGGGACATCATCAATTCAAGTGGAAATCAAGTGCATAAGGCATGCACATGTGATTGATTGACTCACTAAATAGGTGCATCTAATCATACATGACAGTGTCTAAAGGTTGTATGGTCCCATCTTCCTAGTTACTTGGAACAACATCAAAATTGATAACCTTGTACATAATCACCCCTCTACCTATTATGGTAGGATACAATGGGTGGATAATATTTGACTGTTAGTTATCTTTTATAACATAATTGATACAATAACTCTCTTCTACCATAGTGGAAACCCCTTTCTTTAATTTGATAGAATTTGGATTCACCCATTATTATTATTATGGTTTAGCTAGGATTTTGATTAAAAATATGATTAACCTTGAATATAGTGTGGTTTCTTAAGTCCTTTGAATGTTGATGATTGTCTCCTTGTGTAGGCAATAATGGTTTAAATATAGGAAAACCCACCTTGATTGTCAAATTCCTATGATGACACCATTTCTTCCATGACACTTTGACTGTAGTAGTTGTATTAATACTCCTTTGGTAGTTAAGGCCTAACTATTATCCTAACTTAATTATCAAAACAAGACATGATCGTTCACATGGATTGATGAAAATAATATGGCATAACTATTTTTTCTTACTATCACAAAATTGGTTTGATTATTCTTATGAGCATAGTGTAGTAGTCCTTTCAAGATAATTGTTTATGATTACACAATGAAGTGAAGTTATAACTATGCAAAACTATTATGTCGCCATGACTATTTCCTTCCTTGATGACAACCTACTTTATATGTTTGACAATATTTTGTATTTAAATAGATTCTCCCATCTTTATGATAGTCTTTATGAATAAAATATTGAGATCTTGATGACAATTCTTCAATGGTATGTGATTTTTAATGGAATTTTTATTGTCCTATGGATGAATAGGTTCATGGAATTCATCATGATAACACTTCTCTCATTTATGATAGTCATTGATGTAATGATGATTATCAATATGTCTAGAGGTTAACGTTAGAGCTTGAGGGTAGTAAGGTCCCAATTACCATGATTAGCTTTGGTGTTGATGATAAAAATTTCCCCTTAATAAGGTAAGACATTATAATAGTTCAATAATAATTTATATATTTCTTGAATATTATTGGTTACCATGATGATTTTGAATTGAGAAGACTCGCATAACACATCATACAATAATAATGTTTCTAAGATTAAGGAAATCCATGATTGGTGTGACCATATGAGTAACTATGCTTATTATGATTATGGCTATACAATAGCCTTAAGATAATGTGTTGCATATTTTACATAAGGCTAAAGCATTAAGACTTTTTCAATGGAGTCCCTTAATTGTCTTTCTAATACCACAATTGTCATCACTCATGTGATTGTCCTCCTCATTTATAAGTCTTCAAAATTTTATCACGATTTCCTCATAGATTTCAATTATATCATGTCACCAGAGGACTTCCTTACCATGGACACAGAAAAAGTATCCCTTTTTGCTTGCTTTTTTTGGGAATAATTGATTGGACTTAATGAGGCCTTGATTTAGTGTTGTGAGGTGTTTTACACATCCACATTAGGTCTTGGACCCTTGCAAAATGAATAAAATTCATCTAACGATGTCTTGTAAAGGTGTTGTAAAGTGTTGTAAAAGACTTTCACACTTTTCTAGACTTAATGGACCTATCTTTCCCCTAATTCAATGATATAAAATTCATGTAATTGCATATTCACATTAATCTAGAAGGCTTGTAAATTAAACCTAATCTTAATCTAGTGTTGTAATGTGTCTTACACATTCACATTGGATGTTGTGCCTTTTCTAGGCTATGTGGACCTCATTTTAATGATGTAAAGTGTATTTAATCACACTTTCACATTGAAATTTGTGTCCCTAGCCCTAATTACCCTTTAAATCATCATTAATAGGCCCCTATGGCCTCATATTGTGCATCCTAAGGCTTAATTTGATCAAGGACCCGATGAAATCTACATAAAAACTAAAATTCTTCACTCCCTGACAATCTAGCTGGCAAAAGAGCCCCTGTGGGACCAAGTCACCCATCTGGGTGAATTAGTCCCATCCAAGTGGGACTAAGTTTCCCAGCTTGGCTAATTAGTCCCATTTGGGCTATTTTCAAGGTTCGAGTGGGAAAAAATGGATTTTAAGTTTACTTTTCCTTCATGTCGACCTTGGGGATCAAATTAACAAGAAAATTAGGTGGATTTACTATAAATACAAGCTTCTAAACCCTAATTCATAACTCATTCATCTTATTCATCATTCATCTTCCATTTCAACTTAAGCAAGCTAGGGTTTTAACATTTCCAAGTCACCAAGATAGCTTTCTAAGGCGTTGAAGGGAAGATTCTTCATCTATTGTTGTAGAAATTCAAGATCTATTATCATGGAAAGTTTCTAACTCCATTATTTCATACTTCATTACATTATTTCTTCATTTTGGTTTAATTACCTAAAAAGGGGTTTGACCAAGGCAAACCCCCATGCCCTAACAATCAATACTTTCTCCTTCTCTCTTTGTGTGTTTGCATATTTATGTATATTGAGGACTTGGAAATCATTGAAGAATAGGTTGAAGACTTATTGGAGTCATATTCCTCCTTGAAAGGTCAAAATATCCACAAAAAGTCACTCACAAAGTCAAAAATCAGAGTTTTGGAGGTAGACACCTGTCAGGAACTAAAGTGCGGATCGAGGGCTTCCGTTTCCACTTTCAAATTTTTAGAAAAGCCAAAGTGGACTAAGTCACCATAAGTAGTGACTTAGTCCCACTGTACCTATTTTTTAGAAGTTTATGTAGATCTAGAAACCCATTTGGCTAAAACAGGCTTTAGTGTAGTTTTCCAAATCTGGGACTAGGTCGCCTAGAATGGTGTAAGTGTCCTAGTAGGCCAATTTTTTAGGATCAATATAATTTTCAGTCTTTATTATAGTCCTTAACATATTTATAGGTGCATGCTTCCTATTTTATTTCCCTGTTCTTCTTCATTTGCATTTTTATTCATCTATCTAGGTGTTTTTGCATATGACAATGTGTTTTCAAACAAGGTGCATTTCTTTAGTTTTCATTTAATAATCAATATCTTTTACCAATTTTCTGCATTTAGATCATTTCATTTAGACATATTCCATCATACTTGCATTAGTATTGAATGAGGAAATTCTCCATTTTGGCCCATCTCTCTCCTTTTAGGTGAAAAACCTTAGAAGTATTAGAGAACATTAGGGTGACAAAATCTTTGTCTACATTTTGGTGAACCTTCTTTTCGAATATCTTCTTATTTGATTTAGAGTCCATCATCATCATCCTAGAATTAAATTGCACTGAATTTTGCATTAGTTAAGTTGCATTCTAGGGTTTTAAATTTTGCATTAGTGAAAGTGCATATAGGTTGCATTTTTGCATCTTAAGTCATTGAAAAGTTCTAAAATTTTGCATTGGCATCTTAGGTCTGCATCATATAACACAAAAATCATCAAATTCAATCAAACAAATTTGAAGATTCTAAAAAAAATCCCTACTAGGACTAATTCACCATGTTGGGCGACCTATACCCTTTTCACCCCTAAAACTGTCTTTCATAGCATTGAAAACCATGTTTTAAAGCTTCTGTTTGCTGCCATTACCTATCTGTATCAGTTATCTGAGTTTCTATAACATGCATTTCATCCAATCTAGCTTAATTTGGCTCATTTCATGTATTTGTTAATTTCAAATTTGCATTCCCACATTGTTGCATAGCATAATTAGTCACTTATCATCTGAAAATTGCTTTTCCTTTTAGCCCTTTACATTGCATTTTGAATTTGAATAGATTGTTCAAACATGTTAGTATCTATCCTTTCCAAGTTTTCAAAGAGAAATTTAGTTAATAAGCATGTTATTAATTCATTCAATGCATTCCCTAGTTATGATAGTCTCTTAGCACAAGAGAATGACAATGTTAACGCTTGCCTTAAACATACACCCTATACTATCTCTCCTATTTGTGAGGATGATGTGATAGAAGAGAATACAAACATAGATACTCATGATGATCATCATTGTTCTTCTCCCAATACCTCTTCTTTTAGTGACTAAGGTATCTTGGTGAAAGAGGATACAATCATTGAGAATCATAAAGATCTGGCTTGTCCTTCTCCTCATCCCCTTTGGGAAGATATTACAATACAAGAGAATGAGATTGTAAATGATGAGGATGATAGATTGGTTTTAGATGATCCAATATTTAAGGTCTATAACAACCCTCTTTATGATCCTTTCCCTATTTATCCTATTTTGGAAGATATTAGGGAACAAAGGCATGAACTCATAAATGATCATGATAACCATACTTGTACTTCTCCTAGTATCTCTCATAATTATGACAATGATACTTTGATGTTAGAAAACACAATGCATGAAAGCCATGAGAATCTTAGTTATCCCTCTTTAACTAGGAAAACCCTTATTGAGCAAGACACTTCAACCACTTATCATTCCCTTTCTTGTGATAAAGTCAATATGGATGAACCAAACATTAAATTCCAAGAACATCTAGTTTGTAGTTCTCCTACACAATCTCCTAATAAGGCAGGTATCATGGAACAAGCAAACATCAACACTATCATGTGCAAACCAAAAATCAACCTCACTTTGAAGCATCCTAAATTGCTTGATATGGATCAAGATTTGAAGCCAATGTTAGGAGTTTATGACAAATCACCTTTTACTCCTCAAAACAAAAAGGTTACATGTGCTATGATTAGTACCAAGAAAAACGATATAGAAAGACAAAATAAAATTGAAGAATCCACAAAATTATTAGAAGATGAATTGGAAACCTTTGATTTCATACCTATATCCATGAGAGAATACAAGATCATGGCAAAAGAGTCTAAAAAGAGCAAAGAGAAACTGGTAACCGTAATACAAATTCAATAGTATCCTCTTCAACCACCTTAAAATCAAAGACAACATCCAAGACAAACTTTGAGGAAATTGAACAACCACCAAATCCAACAAAAGAAAAAAAACAACTTGGGAAAGAATAAGATGCTATAGAACAATGTATCCATGTCCCTATAATTCCTACAATGCAAGAAATGACTACTGATCTTGGTTATTTTCCCTCAAAACAAAGTCCTTCAATCAATGTCAACACCATCATAAACAATTAGTCCAAGACAACCAATTTAACCTTGGTACATCCTAAACTGATAGATATCTCACTAAATATGTATCAAGCAAAAACTTTGTTTACTCATCATCATAAATAACATTAATTGTTGCTCCTTTCCATAGTTTCATTTTTTACATTCATCACAAGGAGTAGCATATCATCCTCCATTCTAGGCTCACCTTTGTTCTGCACTAAGTGGGGGAAAGGGGTTAAGTAGCCTTGTCCTCGTATGCCACTTATCATTGTCTCTTTTGACTAGTTGTTGACCTTTCATAAACATATAAGAGAAAGATTGGGATGTGGATGACATGTCTTTAGTTGACTCACATGCGACATGCTTATTCATGATGTCGCTCAATTCAGAAACATATGACTTCACATAGGGCTTTCCAAGTTGTCTCTCATGTCTTATTTCATTTATCATTGGCTACTTTAAAGCAATTTCTCACAGTGATGGTGTAGCAGCTGCTTTAAAGTGGGGGCATACATAGACGATACCTTTTGGAAAAAAATTTCATGGTGTGATTTTTCTTTTTTCTTGTGATGTGTCCTCTTCTTGGTGGTGTCATTAGGTTTGATGTCATCCAAGAGTGTATGATCAACTGGCATGGGATGATGTGAATGAGGCATCCCATAGGAAATGATCTAACACCCTGACTTGTCCTCTCTTGGAGACATTAGGCACAATGCTCCCTAAGAACAAGACCTTTACTTGAACAAAGCAAAATCCCCTTTAACAAAATTTTTACATTACATTCAAAATAATTTACAAGAAAAAATAATTTTCATTGTGGTGCCTTATCAAAGTTATCAGAAGGATAACTTTGGTATGGTTTGTATAATGGGAAGTTGTCACATTGGCATGATTTTCTCATTATACCATGGGAAGCTGACACACTGGCATGACTTTCTCACTAAACCACTTCTTTGGGACAACTCACCCCATGGATGACCTGATGTTCAGTGCCCCTAGAGTGAGTGCATATTTGATTCACCTCATTTTTCTTTCCTTTAGTTCTTGTCATTACATGATCACATATCTTGTTCTACTACAAATCATTCACGTTGTGTGTTCCTTTTGTGCTTATGTTGGTTTGACTTAAGATCTTAGATCCTGGGGGCTTGATCGATGCCTTAATCTTTGTCATCCTTTTTCATCTATATTGGTATGATTGGACTCCTCTTGAATGTCTACTTTAGTGTGAGTTTGAAGCAGGTTCATCCTCTCACTAAAGTGGGGGCTAACTATGGACATGGAAAAAGTATCCCTTTTTGCTTGCTTGATTTGGAAATAATTGATTGGACTTAATGAGGCCTTGATTTAGCATTGTGAGATGTTTTACACATCCACATTAGGTCTTGGACCCTTGCAAATTGAATAAAATGCATCTAATGATGTCTTGTAAAGGTGTTGTAAAGTGTTGTAAAAGACTTTCACACTTTTCTAGACTTAATGGACGTATCTTCCCCTAATTCAATGATATAATTTTTTTTAATTGCATCTTCACATTAATCTAGAAGGCTTGTAAATTAAACCTAATCTTAATTTAATGTTGTAATATGTCTTACACATTCACATTGGATGTTGTGCCTTTCTAGGCTATGTGGACCTCATTTTAATGATGTAAAGTGTATTTAATCACACTTTCACATTGAAATTTGTGTCCCTTGTTGGACTCAAGGAACACTAAGAGGGGGGGTGAATCAATGTTCAACAATATTTAAATTACAATCTAGATATTAAAACATTTATAGCATTTAAATAGAAGTAAAGATGCAAGCACATGAAGGAAACAATCAAAACACCATAACACCAAGATTTTTACGTGGAAACCCTATTAGGGGAAAAACCACAGTGGAGGTTAATCCACAATTTATACTTTATTAAAAGTATGAAGAAAAAATGGAATGCACATGTATTCAGGCACACTGCCTAGAGCTCACTGCTCAAAATTAGGAAGGCTCACTTCCTTACAACATATTTGGATTATAACAAAGAGTTGAATTGAGAAAGTAGCATCTACAAATTCCTAGTTTCAGTTCTGGTGAGGCTCATAGATAAGATTTTGGACCTTTTGTCTGATTCTGCACTTTGCTCTACTCTGCCTTAATTCACTTCACAACAATCCTCTTCTGCACAAGTGAAACTATGCATGATCACTCAGAAACCCTTCTGCTATTCGTACACTTTGAACATACACACTCTCGCTCTTCAAAATGAATTAACTGATCTCTTATATATATCCGCTATAAAAGATTTGTCAGCTTCAACAAAATAAAAATATTTTCCAATAGTTGGCTTAATCCACATTTAATATTTGATGCGTACCCATCAAAGTCAACCACGACATAGCTAGGACCCAAAAAAAAATCTTCAATCATAGGATACCTTAATTAATTATACCTCGAATATCCATGACATGCCATATTCACTAAGTCAGCCATCGTGAGCTAATAAACAAAAAATCATCCTGCCGGATCTCATAACTTATACACTGATTAATGTGACATCACAAAACTTAACAATAAGATAATATAGATACTTAACAATGTTCCTCGAGATCCACAACTCAAAATGATAGTCCAGTGAAGCATACAGATCGACATACTAACCGAATACCCTATTCTTCATTCTCTCTTCTGGTAATACTCTGTTCTTTACTCTGCCTATCGGTATAATTAAATCCTGATCTGCGGACCAAAATAATGACTTAGGTTGCCATCAATTACAACACTAGAAGCCATATGCCAACATCCCTAGCCCTAATTACCCTTTACAACATCATTAATAGGCCCCTATGGCCCCATATTATGCATCCTGAGGCTTAATTTGATCAAGGACCCAATGAAATCAATATAAAAATTAAAATTCTTCACTCCTCGACAATCCAACTAGAAAAAGAGCCCCTATGGGACCAAGTCGCCCATCTGGGTGAATTAGTCCCATCCAGGTGGGACTAAGTCACCTAGCTTGGTGACTTAGTCCCATTTGGGCTATTTTCAAGGTTCGAGCGAGAAAAAATGGATTTTAACTTTATTTTTACTTCATGTTGGTCTTGGGTGGATTGCCTATAAATACAAGATTATAAACCCTAATTCATAGCTCATTCATCTTATTCATAATTCATATTCCATTTCAAGTTAAGCAAGCTAGGGTTTTAACATTTCCAAGTCACCAAGATAGCTTTCTAAGGCATTCAAGGAAAAATTCTTCATCTATTATTGTAGAAATTAAAGATCTGTTATCATGGAAATTTTCTAACTCCATTACTTCATGCTTCATTACATTATTTCTTCATTTTGGTTTAATTACCTAAAAAGGGGTTTGACCAAGGCAAACCCCCATTCCCTAACAATCAATACTTTCTCCTTCTCTCTTTGTGTGTTTGCAGATTTAGGTATATTGAGGACTTAGAAATCATTGAAGAATAGGTTGAAGAATTATTGGAGTCATATTCCTCCTTGCAAGGTCAAAATATGCACAAAAAGTCACTTACAAAGCCAGAAACTTGAGTTTCGGAGGTGCACACCTGTCAGGAACTAAAGTGCAGGTTGAGGGCTTTTGTTTCCACTTTCAGAGATTTAGAAAAGCCAAAGTGGACTAAGTCACCATCAATGGTGACTTAGTCCCACTATACCTATTTTTTAGAAGTTTTTACAGATCTGGATACCCATTTGGCTGAAACGAGCTCCGGTGCAGTTTTCCAGATTTGGGACTAGGTTGCCCAGAATGGTGTAAGTGTTCTAGTGGGAAAATTTTTGAGGATAAGCAAAATTTTCAGTCTTCAACCCAGTCCTTAACATATTTCAAAGTGCATGCTTCCTTTTTTATTTCCCTGTTCTGCTTTATTTGCATTTCTATTCATCTTTCTAGGTGTTTTTGTGTATCATAATGTGTTTTCAAACAAGGTGCATTTCTTTAGTTTTCATTTAATAATCAATATCTTTTACCAATTTTCTGCATTTATATGATTTCATTTAGACATATTCCATCATACTTGCATTATTTTTTAGTGGGGAAATTACACATTTTGGCCTACCTCTCTCCTTTTAGGTGAAAAACCCTAGAAGTGTTGGAGAGTCTTGTGGTGCCAAAATATTTGTCCACACTTACGAGGATTAGATGATACATAGTAGTACTAAAATATTTCCTAACAACCCAACTTCCTTCCTTTCTTGTAATAGCCTTCAAGGTGGTTTCATAGAAATCAATGGGAAAATGAGCTACAAGTCTATGCTCTAAGGTACCTAATATAGTGTCGAAAAAGGTTGTCTATGACATTTTCACATTTGTTTGTGCCCTCCTTGTTAAATTGAGCTTGATGTTGTCTTGATTTAGTGTTGTAATGTGTTTAACACATTCACATTAGGTCTTGGGACCTTGTGAACTAAATGAACTTAATTGTACATTATTTAAGGTGTTGTAAAGTGTTGTACCACACTCTCACACTAATCTAGGGTTTTCATGGGGCTTCTTTATGCCTTAATTGGCCTTATTTTACATCCACAAGCCTTAATTAATGTATATTTTAGAGGATAATCTCGACATAAACTACTATCCAATCATAATTATGGTTTTCTTGGATTGTATGGCCTAGTTTTAGTGATTTGGGACTCATACACCACCTTGGGCGTATGGGTCCCACCTAAGTTTTGGGGCCCCAATCCTGATTTCACATGAATTTAAGTGTTTCTTGAAAAATGTGTCCCATAGCCTAGCCTAATGGGAATCATATTCCACTTCTAGCGTATGAGTCCCGTGTGGCCCAAAATTAATTTTAATTCAAATTCTTGGCAGTATTTTATCCTTCTAGATCCGATGTCGGCTCGTAGTATTGTAATTTTGGGTAATTTGGCTTTAAAAAGTATAAATACAAGGTTATTTCCCTCATTTTACACCTAGCAAATTGAGTATTCATGTACTATAGCAAATTTGAGCATTCAAGAGTTCACAAGAGAATTAAAGTGTTTACAAGAGCATTCAAGAGAATTCAAGGGCTGATTGTCAAGTGTTTTGGAGCATCATTCAAGTATCAAGCATCATGTCAAAGTCATCATACATCATGTTTGTTTTTGAGCTAACAATTCTGAGAAAGGGTTTCATGATTCAAGCAAGAGTCAAGATCTACATCCATTGGAGCCACTTCATACATGTTTGCATCACTTTATTGTTAGGGTTTGGTGAGTTGAAACATTACATTTTGTTCATTCATCATTCCTTTATCTCATTTGATTTCATTATAAGGTTTGATTACCAAAACGAGGTTTTACCAAGGAAAACCCCTTTCCACTAACAAAACAACATTTTCCCCTCTCTTTAGTGTGTGATTTTCAAATCTAGGTTGAAGACCTTCTAAGGAGCAAGATTGGAAAGAATTCAAAGTTTCAAAGTTATCCAAATTGTCACCTTGTTTTCAAGAGCATTAAAAGACTTCTACAGAGCGGAATTTAGCAATTCAGACCCATAAATCAAGTTGAATAGGTAGAGCAGAGGTTGAAGAGTAGATTCAGATCTAGATTCTTTGAAAAATCCAAACTAGACTGATACACCACTTTTGGTGTATGAGTCATAGTACAATCAAATTTCTAGATTTCAAGAGTTTCAGACATATATCTACCAGATTTTTGTTCCTGCCTAGAAACCCTAATCTAGGAATAAATCACCCAGTCTAGCATATGAGTCCTAGTCTACATTAGTTTCAATATTTTTAGCATCCCAGATCTTCATTCAAGTTGCTATAGGTTTCCAAGTGTACATATTTTATCTTTCAGTTTTATATTCTATTTTGCATACATTTCTAGGTAATTTAATGAAGTCTTGCATATCATTGAGTTTCATATTTAGATCTTGCATATCACTTGTCTTTACAAGCCCTAGCTTGGTGGAGAACCCTTCTTTAGTCTCTAATCATACCCTAGGACACCATATTGCAAGGTCTCTTTCCTCTACTTCCTCATTGGATTGAGATCTCTAGGGTTTCCTTGAATGAGAAGCGTAGAAGATTGCTGTTCTATGTCCTAATTCCATAAGCAGTGACAATTTTTCAACTTTCATTTTGGTGAACCTACATTTAGAACATCTTAATTCTGATTTTTTGTGCATCATCATCCTATATCTAGCTTGCATTAACATTGCATTAGATTTTGCATTAGTTAATTGGCATATAGGGTTTCTAATTCTCGCATTAGTGAAAGTGCATATAGGTTGCATTTTTGCATCTTACATCACTAAATATCATTTTAAATATGCATTTTCACTTAGCCTAGACATCATCCAAACCAGAAAGCATAGAAATCATTCAAAATTCTCTGAAATTAAAGAAAAAACCCTATTCTAGGACTCATATGCCCCTCTGGGTGATTTAGTCCCAATACAAATTTTAAATAGCATTTTCCAACATTCAAAACTCTGTTTCTGTGCTTCTATTTGTTGTTATCTTTATGTTTTGGTTTATAGAGTTTTTTTTCTTCATTTCATCACATTTAGCTTCATTACATACACTACATAATTTCAGATTTTCATTTAGACCTTTTATTCTAAGTTCTTATATTGTATTTCATCATGGATATGTGATTTAGTAAGTTGTGGATGTCCTTGAAGTCCTTAGTGGATGTGTCAAGTTGTGCTTTTGGAAATGACCCTAATGACATTGAACTTACTCATGCTCACTCAAATCCTAATGCATGTCCTCCTCGTCATGTTGAAATCATTGGATAATATGATGACAAAATGAATAAATTCCTAAACAATTTCCTTAATAACCTTTAGAATAATGCATCCTTTTATCCATCCATGAAACAACCAACACTGCCTGTAATACCACCACTTGAAATGTTTCGTTACCTACACCCTAAAACTGAAAAACAAGTTGAACCTAAGTTGCCTACAATAGGTGAACCTAGTTCCTCTAGTCAAGCAAACATTCAACCATTCTAGGTTAACAAAGTATCCAACAATCCTATCAATCTAGAAGAGACATATGGAAAAGGATTCATGATTTTAAGCAAACAAGGATGTGATACAATAAGTGAACATGAAATTCATGAATTCTTAGAGAAAATTCCAACTGAAGATACTAAAGGGTTAGCATATCAAGATCCCCCTCCCAATATGAGTTTCCTTCTTTCTAAAGAACAACCAATGCCTCCTAATGATGATAAGGATGATAGGATCATCTTAGGTCCTCCTCCACATTCAACTAAAGAAGTTGGTGAATTTAGCAAGAGACAAAAGCTTCAAAAATTCAAAGACTTACCATTCTTGTAAAACCTAACACAAATTGAACAAAAACTAGAAGAACTTGTTAATAGAGGTTGGATTTCCATGCCACCTCCCACTAGAATCAAAAGGCCTAAAAATAACAATTATTGTGCATATCATAGAAATCTTGGGGCATCTCACCGATGAATGTCATACTTTAAGAAGAATCCTCAAGAAACTTGATATGATAGAAATAGTCCTTTAAAGTGCGACTCCTTTCACTCCTTGCCATGTAATGTTTGTAGAATCATCATATTCTCACCATTACATGTTTTACATTTATTGCAAATAATTTCAAGATACAAGGAGCTCTCTTCCATCACCTACCTTGACTCATTCTTGTCTTGCACATAGTGGGGGCAAGAATTGAATAGCCTTGTCCTAGGTCAGAACATGCTATTGTCCCTTTGGCTAGTTTTCCACCTTTTGTATATGATGAACATGATTGGGATGTAGACGACCTACTAACAGGTTGACTTGCATGTGACTAACTAGTCTTTTGCATTGTTTCTTTTTCTTTTGTGTGATTGCATGTGTGTAATGTGATCCCCTGTGACATTCTGTTTGATGTACCTCTCTCTCTTTGTGACATTACTCTATTTGTACCTACATTATTCTCTATCTTGTAAATCTTTGCCTTTTCCTTTATCTTTCCTTTGTCTTGTGTTTCCTTTTGGGAATGATGCAAGGCATTGAGACATTCATGTCTCTTCCATGTTGACCCAAAAGCTTTTTCTTTATCTTTTATTTTTCTTATGTTTTCCTTTTGGGGATGACGCAAGGCGTCGAGACATTCATGTCTCCTCCATGTTGACTTGAAAGGCCTTTCCTTTGCTTTCACTCTCTTTGTGTCATTCTTCTAGTTCTATGAGTATTTGGGGAATGAGGATAGTTTTGAGCTCTCTTAAAAATATTGTAGCAAGAACATACTTATCCCAAATCCATAGATCCCTCATGTGTTTGGAGTTTCATTTTTTGGGGGCAACCCCTTCCTTTTCATGACATAGCTTTATTTGGAAACATATGACTTGGCATAGGGCTTTCCAAATAAGCTCTCATGTCCTCTTTAGTGATAGAATTTATCATTTGCTACTTTAAATTAATTTCTTACAACATGGCGCTTATAAATTTATTTAAAGTGGGTGCATACATTGGAATTATTCTTTCGCATTTCATGTTTCATTGTGTAGTCTTCTTACTTCATACGATGTTTCTTTCACTTTTTGGTGACATTGGGTGTGATGTCTTTCAAGAGTGTGATCTCACTTAGCATATTATATTCCTCTTGGTGGCTTGATGCAACACATTGCATCCCCTCAATTGTGAATCTCCTGTTCTTTGATTGGTCCTCTCTTGGAGACATTAGGCACGATGTTCCTTGAGTTAATACCTCACATGAACTAACCAAAACTCCTTTGAAAATTCCCTGTGTTGCATTTGCAATTTCTATTATATGGCCACCTTGCGTAACACACTTTGCTTGCTTGTGGTGCAATTTTTTTTGTTCATGAGTTTCAAGCATACGAAGCTTTACTTGCTTCATGAAGATCAAAGTTCATTGTTGTGTGGCACCTTATCAGAGCTATCGGGAGGTATAGCTTTGGTCTAGTTGAAAAAGAAGCCAAACTTAGGCATGAATTTCCTGTAGCCACTTGCTTGTGTGTGTGTGTGCATACCAGATGAGTATGTATATATCTTAGCTCTTTGGATACTCACCCAGGTTAGAGCCTAAAGTTCTGTTGCCTCAAAGTGAGCATGCATTTTTGGACAAACAACCTAGATTTGATCCATATCGCGATGGACAAATGGTTGAAGCTTGATCCACCCCTTTCGTTTTGTTTTCCTTTTTTTCCTTTTCTCTTTTTCTTTGGCAGTGCATGCTTGTGCCTTGTTATTGCTTCTTATATCCTTTTTCATGTGTGTTCTTTTGTGCCTATGCTATTTTTCTATAGGACCTCGATCCTGGGGGCTTGCACAACCATCTTGGTTGGTGTTGTCCTATCCCACTAGCGTCAGTACGATTGAACCCCTCTTGATGTGATCTCATCTTCTTTAGTGTGAGTTTGAAGTAGGTTCATCATATCACTAAAGTGGGGGCTAAATGTAATGTCAAAAAATGTCATCTACGATATTTCACACTTGTTTAGGCCCACCATGTTAAATTAAGCTTGATGTTGCCTTGATTTAGTGTTGTAATGTGTTTAACATACTCACATTAGGTCTTGGGCCCTTGTGAACTAAATGAACTTAATTGTACCTTGTTTAATGTGTTGTAAAGTGTTGTACCACACTTTCAAACTAATATAGGGTTTTCATGGGGCTTCTTTATGCCTTAATTGGCCTTATTTTACATCCACAAGCCTTAATTAATGTATCTTTTCTAGGATAATCTTGACATAAACTAGCATGCAATCATAATTTAGGAATTTTTGGATTGTATGGCCTAGATTTAGTGATCTAGGACTCATACGCCACCTTGGGTGTATGGGTCCCACCTAAGTTTCGGGACCCCAATCTCGATTTCACATGAATTTAAACATTTATTGAAAAATGTGATCGGTAACCTAGTCTAAAGGGATTCATATGCCACTTATGGTGTATGAGTCTCGTGTGGCCCAAAATTAAATTTAATTCAAATTATTGGTGGTATTTTATCCTCCTAGATTTGATGTCGGCTGATAGTGTTGTAATTTCAGGTAATTTGGCATAAATAGGTATAAATACAAGGTTATTTCACTCATTTTACACCTAGAAACTTGAGTATTCATGCATTATAGAAAATTTGAGCATTCAAGTGTTTACAAGAGCATTCAAGAGCATTCAAGGGTTGATTGTCAAGTGTTTTGGAGCATGATTCAAGTATCAAGCATCATGCTTATTTTTGAGCTAAAAATTGTGATGTAGGGTTTCATGATTCAAGCTAGCACTCTTCAAGATCTATCACATTCAAGCAAGATTCAAGATCTACATCCATTGGAGACACCTCATATATTTTTGCAACACTTTATTGCTAGGGTTTGGTGAGTTGCAACATTAAATTTTGTTCATTCATCATTCCTTTATCCCATTTGATTTCATTACAAGGTTTGATTACCAAAACTAGTTTTGACCAAGGTAAACCCCTTTCTACTAAAAAAAAAAACATTTTCCCCTCTCTTTAGTGTGTGATTTGCAGATCTAGGTTGAAGACCTTCAAAGGAGAAAGATTGGAAAGAAGTTGTCAAAGTGTTCAAAGTCATCCAAGTTGCCACCTTGTTTTGAAGAGCATTAAAAGACTTCTAAAGAGTAGAATTCAACAATTCAAACTTGAAAATCAAGTTGAATAGGAAAAGAAGAGGTTGAAGAGAAGATTTAGAACCAAATTCTTTGAAAAATAAAAACTAGATTGATGCCCCACTTCTAGAGTATGAGTCCTAGTATAGTCAAATTTCCATATTTCAAGAGTTTTAGACATATCTCTATGAGATTTTTGTTCCCACCCAGAAACCCTAATCTGGGACTAAATCACCCAGTTTGGCGTATGAGTCCCAATTTGCATTAATTTTAGTATTTTCAACATCTCAAATCTTCATTCAAGTTGCTCCAGGTTTCCAGGTGCACATCTTTGATCTTTCAGTTTTATATTCTATTTTGCATACATTTCTAGGTCATTTAGTGAAGTCTTACATATAGTTCAGTTTCATAATTAGATCTTGCATATTGCTTGTCTTTCCAAGCCCTTGCTTGGTGATGAACCCTTGTTTAGTCTCTAATCATACCCTATGACACCCTATTGCAAGGTATCTTTCCCCTACTTCCTCATTGGATTGAGATCTCTAGGTTTCCATGAATGAGAAGTGTAGAAGATTGTTGTACTATGTCCTAAACCATAAGCAATGAAAATTTTCCACCTTTCACATAATCATAAAGATTAATATGCCTTGAAATCCTTCATTACTAAGATGAGGACATTATCATTGAAAAAAATAGTTAGTTTGCAACTTCACACTCAATAAAATCAAACAAGGAAAATTGTATATGTTGATTATATTGGAAAAATAGATTTTGAAGGGACCCGAAACCCTTTACAAGTAAATAGTCAAAATGCTACTTAAAGATAAATGCATTGAACCATCAACAACAACCAATAGCAAAACAACAACAACAAAAAAAGACCCAGAAGAGAAAGAAAGTAAAAAAGCAAAACACAAAAAGGGACACTATTTCATGTTCTTTAAGGTGTTGGCCACCTCAAATTCCTAGTTTCGATGTAGTTCGACCATGTCCATCAGTTCAGACCTAGAAGCAAAAGAAAGAAACAAAGAAAAACACAGAAAGGGACACTTTTCATGTTATTTAAGGTGTTAGCCACCTCAAATTCCTAGTTTCGATGTAGTTCAAACATGTCCATCAATTCTTTCTTCTCCTCCTCAAAGGTTTTCCTCAAGTTACCCTTCCCTCTAGTAGTAGGGCCTTTAGCTTCATCTTTTCCAACCTTCTTCCCCTTTCCCTTTGAAACCTGGTCCTTCTCCATCAGCTCAACAAAGTAGAGTTGATCTTCTCTTAGCTCACTTATCTTGTGAAACAAGACCTCCAAGGATTCAACACTGTTCTTAACCGAGATATGGCTTACATGCAACAACTTCTTGATATCCACATTGGTATCAATAATCTTAGCCTCCATTTCAGAGATGAGTTGCTCACATAGGGACTTGAAGTCTATAAAGGAACACTCTAAGTCCACAATTCTTTCAACCAAAATATTTGAGGAAGAACCCTTTGACATATTTTGCACATTTTCTTTTAGGTCCTTGATCTTTATATTCACTCTGTTGAATTCCTGTAGATTCCACTTTGCCAGCTTGAATGTACCAGTGGCCCCCACATGAGCCATGTCAAGGAGCTCAAAAATTGAAGTGGTATCATCGTTTAAGTATGAGAAATCCTTAGAAAGTGGGCTTACCTTAAGTGACTCTAGCTTACCAGGCCTTAGATTAACCCCCTCCTCCTCATGCATAGTTTTCCCACTAGAGATATCCACACTTGGTGTTTATCGAATTGGTTAGTCATCAATTTCAACAACCTTCTCCTCAACACCCTTCTCCTTACATTGGTCCTTGGTACCCTTCAAAAAATCATTGGACACTTGATTTTTCAACTTAGCAATAAGCTTGGAAGCCCTTCTAGGCCTTTCCTTGAAATCCTTGTCCATGAAATTATCGCATAAGCCCTCCTCCTTACAACCCTCTACAAAAAAATCCTACCCATTAAACACCACATTTTCCTTAGACCTAGAACCCCCAAAAACAACATCTGTGTTGTCGCTAGTAGATTAGGACTCTGAATCCTAAAGAAAAATCTTCTTAGCAACATGTTTCCCCTTGGGGTTCCCCTTCTTTCTCTTCTTAGAAGGGGTGGCCACGGGGGAAGAAGAAGACCCACCCTTGTCCTCCTCATTCCATTCCTCCTCCCTAGCAGCATTGGTATTCAAACTTGATGAGAGGGAAACATCACTGATAGCCTTCTCCTTTCCCTTAATCAATTTAGCAGGAATGAGGGCTCTCACATGCTCCATTATGTGTAGTATGAGGCCCTCATGCAGAACCGACACCCTCCTATTTTTCAAATGAGCATACACTGACACCTCCCATGAAGACAAAATAAAGAAAGGGAATGAAATATATAGCCCATTCCTAAAATGATCCAACAAAGTGAAATGGTGGCCTAAAATTGTAGTAAACCTACCATCTAGGGTAACATATCGCATGATGACCTCCACAATATCAACTGAAATTTTCTTTAGAGACATTCATTTGTAGCCCCAAGAAGGCATCTTAATTGGATTTTTTCGTTCATCATCTTTAAAGAATTGGTCCATGACATCCTCATCAGTCTTCCTGTCCTTGAAGAATTTGCAACCCACCAATGGAAAACCAGTAATGATAGCTATAAACTCCTCATTAATCAAAAACTCCATTCCCTTAACCTATAACTTATGATTATGCCAATAGGATACAAATTCCGCTGAAGCATTGGGGTCATGGCCATGGATCCTTTCTAGGAAATGTGTGGAATTTCCATGCTCTAGAATCCTCCAAATTTTATGGTTATTCATCCATCTTGCACAAGAGTGGGGATCGATTCTGCTATGGTCACCCTCCATGTTCACAATCACCATAAAAGGAAACCCTCTGAAAGAGACGGTCGACTGAGAGCCAACAAGCAAAGGAATACCCACAAAGCATGTGACTACAATGCAGGTACTAATAGTAATAACAATCTAGCAAATGAGCTCACCCGTATCCATCATTCAACAATAAAACCTTAGCATCCTCAGGAAGGAAGGAGTACTCCTCCCATGCCATAAAATCATTAATTATGATAACATTATTAGCAAAGAAATCTGCCAATGAGTTTCCCTCTCGATAGATATGAGTGACACAAGTTTCCTCAAAAGATCTAAGCATCATTATAGCATCCTTGATCAACTGATCAATTATCCATCTAGGCTTTTGGATACCATGTAGGTAGTTAATGATGTTTAGTGAATCTCCATCCACCCAAATCTTAGAGTATCACTTTTCCAAAGAAAACTTAATACTAATGAATCGCAACCTTGGCTCTCACATGGTGATTAGTCTGGTTTCCCAATGGGAGTGCCACTACACCCAAGAACCTATCAATATCATTCCTCAACAGCCCCCACAACCTGCAGGCCTGGGGTTATGCTTGGCTACCCCATCAAAATTAATCTTAACCCACTCTAGATGTGGGGGCTTCCACTTAGTACTCAATCTAGCACTAATGCTAGACTTAAAAACCTTAGATGGAAAAAAGGAGATCTTCCAATTAGCAGTTACCAATAAATCATACCCAGCCATGAAAGATGATGGAGCACACTATGGAGAGTTAGAGCCGTGAAGAGAAAAGTTCTCCAAAATAGCCCGACCAATTTTGATGAAGAAATTTTCCATCTTGAGTTTAGAGTCCCAAATTTTATTTTTATTTTGTTCTTTCCAAATACCCTAAGCAATGTGTGGGGCCATGAGATCCTAAATCCTTCAAAGAATGGGGTAAGAAGAGGGGAATTTCCACTGATCTACAAAGTTGCAAAGAGAGCCCAGGAAAATCCAATCCAAATTCCAAAGGGCAAGAAACTTACTCCACATGAGAGAAGAAAAATTCCAACCAAGGAAGAGGTGAAAGGCACTCTCTGCATTGGATTCACAAGGCACACATCTATTGGGAATCAAAAATCCCCTTCTGCAAAGATTATCTTGGGTTAACACTTTGCTTTGCATTAGAAGCTAGAAGAAGACATTCACCTTAGGGATTAGCAACTTATTCCATAATTTCCCCCAAAAAGGATAGGGGTCAGGTTTCTCTAAAGAATTGACAAAGACCAAGGCCATAGAAAAATTACCATTAGAACAAGGGGCCCAAATCACACAATTAGGTCTCAAAAATTGGGGAACCCTGATGTTAGCAAGGAACTCCTGAACAACAATCAACGAAGGGTCCCAAACCTGAAATTCCTTCCACGCACCATTCTGGATATAGCTTGCCACCATGTCACCAAATAGGAATTTATAAATATGAAAAATAAAAGGGGCCCATGAGTAGTTGATCGAAGGCTCATTATCACACCAAAAATCTTCCCAAAACAGAACCCTGGAGCCATCACCCAACAACCACTTAACACCTTTAGCAATAAGGTCCCTGTAGGGGATGATATTTTCCAGAAACAAGAGCCCAAGGGGATAGAATTAGAAACCAACATATCCCAAGGTATCCCAACTCCATACAAGTATTTATTTCTGATTAGGATGGCCCAACCCACCTCCCCATTCAGGATTCTCCAAATTTTCTTTGAAAGTAAAGCCTTGTGAAAAGATCTTATATTTCTCATGCCTAGACCACCCACTTCTTTAGCCTACACACCAAGTCCCACACAACAAGGGGAATTATAGCTTTAGCTTCAACCCCCGACCAAAAAAATCTTCTCATAATCTGCTCCATTTTCTCTTTGAATTTAGTAAGAATCCTAAATAAACTCATGTAATACAGGGGAAGATTCTAAAGAGTAGATGAGATAAGTTGCAGTTTCCTTTCCTAGCTAAGAAGCATACCCTTCCAACCTGTTAGCTTCCTACTAAAATTTTCTATGAGCCCAATCCAAAAAGAATCTGAGATCTTAGAAACACACAAAGGAAGACCCAAGTAAGTCTATGAAAAATCACCCTTATTGCAAGATAAAATCTTTGCTAGCTTCAATTGGAGGAACTCCGGGGTATTGAGGAAGAAAATTTGAGTCTTGGGTAAATTAACACGCTTCCTAGAATCCTTTTCATAACCCTTAATTAGCACCTTAATATCCTTGACTTCACAAACATAAGAATCACCCATCAAGATAGTGTCATCAACAATTTTTTGATGAGTAACAGTATCACATTTGGAAGGAGTAAGACCTCTCAAAGAGCCAGATATTAATGCCTTCTAAATATTTCAGCCAAGAACCTCTACCATCAAAATGAATCACAATAGAGAGCTAAGGTCTCCCTGCCTCAAACCACACGAGCTCTAGAAAAATAGAGAGGGGGGTCCATTCACAATAACAACAAAAGAGGGAGTCAAGATAAGTTGTTCCATAAGTTGCAAAAACTTCTAGCAAAAACCAAAGTGAGCTAGAACCACCAACAAGAACTTCCAACTAACCCTTTCATAAGCCTTGAGAAGATCTAGCTTGAGAAAGAAACCCGGCTTCTTATTAGCATTAAAAGAGTGGGCCACCTCATGAAGCATAATGATGGAATCCAGTATTTTTTAACCCCTAACAAAACCACTATGTTGTTTGGAAATAAGATTAGGAAGAATCCTCTAGAGCCTAGAAGCCAATAGCTTAGAGAAGATCTTGTAAATAGAATTACAAAGATTGATTGGTTTGAAATCCCTAAAGCCATTAGCATCAATAGTCTTGGGAATCAAAATAATGAAAGTTTCATTCAATTATTTAAGATATCTTCTAGAGCCAAAAAACTCCTTGGTAGCATTAATAAAATACTCCGCCACAACATCCCAACAAGATTGAATAGAAAAGGGAATCCATCAGGCCCAGGGGCCTTGTTACCTTCAAAGGAAAACACTATCTCCTTGATCTCGTTTGAAGAAGGAATAAAAACTAAACCCCTATTTAGATGCTTCAAAACAAGTTGAGGGATGACATCTAGCAAGGCCTCCACATAATGCTAGTCCCAAACTAAGTCATCCCTGAGAAGATGCTCAAAAAAACTAGCAGTAGCACTCCTAATAACCTCATCATCAGTCAACAATGATCCATCACCCATGATGGATGAGATTCTATTAGAAAAATTATGCTTGAGGGTAGTAAGATGAAAAAACTTAGAATTTCCATCCCTAGACTTGAGAAAAATTGCACGATATCTCTGCCTCCATAAATCCTCCTCCTTAGCAACAATGTCATGAAGTTGCACCAAGAGAGATCCCTCCTACAATTGAAGCTCCTCTGACAAGCCCTTAGATTGGACTTCCTCTTGAACAAGATCCAACCATTGGATAAGAGGCCTCTTAGAGTCAAAGATGTGACCAAAAGAATCCCTGTTCCACTTCTTAAGACTTCTCTTCACAAAAGCCAACTTCTTAGCAACTTTAAACATCACACTACCATCAATGCACACTTTCCACAAGCTCCTAATATGATCCATGAATCTGGAGTCCCTCAACCATATAGCTTCAAAATGAAAAGGAAATCATTTTTTACCCCCAACCTTGTCAGCCACAAAAGAGATGGGGAAATGGTCTAAACCACACCTTATGATCAAAGAGAGGGAACAAGAAAAGTTTACAAACCACAAGGTCAAAACAAGAGCATGATCCAATCTGACTTGGATATTATCAGAACAAAATCTCCTATTAGATCAAGTGAGCCTATATCCCGTTAACTCCACATCGATGAGAGCATCATCATCAATAAACATTCTATACTCTAGGCGGCTATCAGGGTGGACCTATGAGCCAACCAACTTCTCATTATCAAAAAAGGGAGTATTGAAATCTCCCATGACCAACCAAGGGGAATTCAGAAAAGCAGAACGTAAAGAACCAAACTCATCCCAAAGCCTCCTCCTAGCCCTCTTTAGGTTAGGAGCATAAACATTAGAAATAACCCAGGAGGAATTATCCTGAAGATGAATAAATTGAGTGTCCACATGATTGAAACCATCCATAATCGAAGTCCCTTTAACTAATCTATAGTTCCAAAATGTAGCTAGGTCACCCAAGGCACCTTCAGAGCTAACCCCATGAAAGCCACAATCCTTGAAAAAGTAGTTCTTCAAAGCATCCAATTTGTGAACATGCATTTTAGATTCTTGAATCAACAAAATATTTGGCTTATGATCTTGGATAAGGTTCTTTAGGAGGTCATGCTTATGAACATTGTTTAACCCCCTGATATTCTAGGAAATGATCTTCATTTACATGATGAGGGGGTGCTCTTTGAGCACAGATCAAACATGGTCTTATGTACACCCTCCACAATATCTCTCTTGCAGTCTCGCTTCTTTCTTTTTTGTAAAGAGGGCCTCCTCTTACCCTCATGTTCAAAGCCATAATCAACTTTTTGTATTCTCATGGTAACCCCTTTATGGGTCTAAGGGGGAAAGTTCTTCTTTTTTCTACCCCTCACCAAGATATAGCCTTCATCTTCCTTATTCATAGTATCTTCCACCAACAAAGCTCTCCCCGCCCACAAGACCAGAAGCATGATCCAGAGGAGACAAAGGAGCAACATTCGACTCCAAAATAACATGTTTAGGGGAGCACAAAGTATCTGAAACATGGTCCAAATAAATATCCTTGGAGTGAGGAGCCACCTCATTCTCAGGCCCCTTGGCCTCCTCACCCACTGGGGATTGAGGAACAACCAGAGCCTCAACATTGTCTTCAACTACCAACACATTACCAACCCCAGAATTTCTTTGCTCTTGAGGAGCAGAGGACCCCTTTTCCTTCTTGACCTTCTAGACCTTAGATTGGGTTGTGGCCTTAGGAGGAACCACCTTGGTAGGGTAGTCCTTGGCCCACTGACCCAATTTTTTGCACTTGAAGCAAGCAAACGAGAGACTAAAAAATAATTTGTTGTTTCCAATAGCCCACCTTTGAGTTTAGTTGAAAGAAGTTAGGAAACACAACATCTTGATCAATCATAACACAAAGCCTAGTAGCAAGCAAGCGTCGTCTAGAAAAAGTAGCCTCATCAATGGAAACTAACTGCCCGAAAGAGTTGGCAACAACTTTAAACACCTCTTCATCCCAGTATTCTAGCAGCAAGTTAGACAACTTAACCCAAACATGAGTTGAATGAAAGAGGAACTTCGAAAGATCCATACCAGGCTCCCATGAGCACAAAATCAAAGTCAGATGACCAAAGACCCATGACCCCTTTGAGAATACCAACTTTAAATCCTCATCACAAGAAAAGGAAAAAGAAGAAAAGCATTTGGACATAGCCACAACCTCCACTTGCCCCTTGAGAGCCCATTTCTTACGAACTAATGAGCGAACCTCCTAAATATTGGGTCTATGACCCAAGACCTTTCCCACTAGCAAGAAGTCCATTATTGCAATGTTTTTATCCACAATATATTCCAGAATGGAAATAGAAAATCCATCCTCCACGTTAGAAGAAGAAAAAAATTCAGAAGCAACACCCTTACCTTTAAGCTTAGAAGAAAAAAGATCAGCCCATCTCTACTCGAGCAAAGAAGACTACCCCATCGGTAGATAATTTTCCACCAAAACATGCTTGACCTAGGAATCCGATTTTGGGGGAGCCTCAAAAGATTCACTAGAAGGGCCACATGATAGCAACAACTAACACCACTTGAACTGCAAGGACCTTTGGAGCTTGAACCAATGCCTCCACTGACGGAAAACCTACACACACCTCCTTGAAAACATCAACTGCACACTAACCCACAAAGACTGAAACTTTTACCACACCCGTGCTACACAAGCCATCCTCCCCAATGAAAACATCACAATACACCAAATTCGTAGGTTGACCAAACTAGAATCTACCATGATCACTAGGGAGTGAATTCAAATTCAAACTGCTCAATCCTACCTCACTAATGTTCTTTTCCTCAACATCCATCACAACTTCTCTACTAAATCTTATTGTATATGTTATTCATGAAAATATTTTGAATTAATTATAAGGTTATCCTAGTGATAATAGATGTATTTTGGGACCATGTCCTCTATATGTGTGTGTTATGGAATTTTTAAGTGATAAATTATCATGAAAATCTTCTTATGTAATACCAGACTAGCCAATTGGTTATTGCTATCCTATAAGAGTGAAATGGTAAGTTTAAAATGAAATGATCTTGGTCTTGATACTAGTTTTTATGACACTCTTACCCTTGATGAGACAATCCTCTTATTTTTATGGTTGAATTTTAATTGATGCCTTACAACAAGGTCGAAATCATCATAATTTAGTGCTTACTAAAATCCTACATAGTGAAACATAGAAAAGTTGTGAAATGGATCAAAATAGGAATGTTGAAAAGGTGTCCCAAAAGTTTCAAACACACTTTCCTATTTTTATTAGAAAAAGAGATCACAAGGTGTTTTAGATTGACTTTCAACCTTGAAGTTGAGCCACTCAGACCTAGATCTCTTTTCTTAGAACAATAGGGAAGATCTAAAATAATTTAAAACAATTTGAAGTGCATAAACAAAATAAAAAATAAGAAATAACACTTAAATTACAAATTCCTAAGAGTACAAAAACTAAAATGATAGTTTACCAAAAGATCTGAGAAGGGTTTGATGTCATGCACCTATCATAAAAAAATGGTTTTGAGGCTCGTAGCAGGACTGGTTCGCCCCTGGGTGAATGGGTCTCAGTCTAGGGCTCCAAAATAATATTTGACAGTCCTCTAATGTTGGATCTTGGCTTCGGATTGGCAAAGGTCCCACTGTCGGAAAGCTAAATATAAATTATGAATTTGAGTTTTGGTGGCTTGACAACAATGTTGACAAGTTGTGCAACAATGCAAAATTGCTCCTTTAAGATCTATTCAATGTTCTTCAAATTGTAAATTTGCACACACAAAGAGAGGAGAAAAATGTTTTCTTATGTGAATGGGGGTTTTCCTTAGTCAGACCCTGGTTTGGTAACTAAACCTTATAGAAATAAATAATGACAAAGGAGAAGGAAATGATGAATGAAAACTTGCTTCTTACAACTCACTAAACCTTCAATGGCTACCCTTAGAGGACTAAAGACAAACACATCACTCCAAGGGTTGGATATTTCTTGAATTGGCTTGATTGATTGCTTGATTTGATGCTTGAATGCTTGAAACCTACATCACAATGTTAGCTCCAAGCATAACATGAATACACATGAATTTTAACATGATGATATGATCATGATTGCTGTTGTAAATGACTGATAATGTTTTTGATTAAGGAACAAGTAGGTTTTGAAGGGACCCCAAAACCCTTAACAATAAACAAGAGAAAGATACAACATCAAAAGGATCATGACAAAAAATAGACAGCTTCCATCAAAGAAAAAAAAAGAAACCATCCCAAGGCAACACAACAAAAAGCCAACAAAAAGCCAACAAAAGTCCAGCCACTAGGCCAGATTCCTAAGGATATCCGCTGCCTCCTGCTCGAGTTTGTTCATATTTAAAGAAGCTTTCTTAATCTCCTAAATGTTAACAAGAGCCTGGTCAACCTTTCTCTTTAGGTTCACTCTGGTTCTTTTACTCGACCCCATGCCTTCCACCTGGCTTTCCTCTTTCTCAACATCCACATACACAACAGTCCTGGCCTGATAAACATTTTCCAGATTATCAACCATCATATTCATGGTCTTCACGGTAGATTTTAAAATTTTGTGGCTCATTTCCAAAACCTTGTGGATAGAGTCTTTTATGTTCTTCATCTTTTCCTCCATACCAGAAAGCTTTCCATCATGGTTACTCTTAAATTGCTGCAAATCCTCAACTGTTTTCTTGAGGCAATCCACCATGTATTTCTTTTCTTCCTCAGTCCATAAGTAGATGGCCTTATCTTTTTCTCTGTTATTATTATCATTCTTTTCAGCCTTTTCCAATTTATTGTTTATAGCCCTCTGATTCAATTTAAGTTCCTTAATCTCAAAAAACACCCATTTGATTAACCGAAAGAAATCCATAGACCCCTTATGAGCAATAGCAAGAATATCATCAAGAAATTCACGTTCATCTTTAAAGTAATGGTCATCCGCCTTGAGTTCACTAGGATAACGGGGCCTATCCTCTCTGTCAGTGGCAGGGTAGCTGGAGTATTCCAATGAGGGGATCGACTGCGAATCATTCTGATTAGTATCATAAGAGGGATCCTCCGAGACCTTTCTCTTATGCTTCTCATGGGGAGAGACACTAGAATTACCTTTCCCCTTGATTACAACCCTTCCCCTGGAAGAAGGGGTCTAGTGGGACAGAGTCGGCATAGCTTTGAAATGTTCATAGATTAAAACAAGAAAACCCTCATGGAGAATAGAATGCCTAATCAGATTCTGACTATAGTTTTGAAGGCTAGCATTTAGAGAGGTAGCAAGATAGAAAGGGAAAGAAACCCTAACTTGATGTAAAAAATGGTTGAGAAGCACAAAATGGTACCCAAATACCCTATTGGAATGACAATCCAGGGTAATGTACTCCATAAGCACTTTCAACACCTTCCTCCAATGTGAGAGATGACTGATAATGTTGTCCTTGAAAGCTCTTGACAATAATTTTTTCTCATGAATTTTCTAGGAGAAGTGTGTTCTAATTGAATTGACAAAAACACTATGTATTTATAGGTGTTTTCTTAATTTCTCGAAAATTAGATTGCAAAAGATAACATTTGAAAATTGAATTTGAATCAATAAAATGATGCCAAAAACATATTTTAAAATGGGTCTTGGCACTTAAAGGGAACCCACTCGCCCATGGGCGAATGGGTCTTAGCCTATAAGTCAAGGAGACACATGATCCAAGGCAATTCAATTATTGAAGGCATTTATTAAAAATGTTGGTTCCCCTTTCAGAAAATGAAAATAATAAGACTTTGGAATGAATAATTTGGTCAATTAGAGGCTTAATTAGGCCCAATTAATTAAGGGGTACAAATATAGTGTGAAATTGTAAAGGTATAAAATTTCCCACACTTCACATAGAACCTATTATTATTATTTATTAGGATAACTTTAATAAAACTATAGATAGGCACATGAACATCATACAATATTTATAGTAACCTCAATAACCATAAAAATCCTAAATTTTTATGGCTTTAATGATTTCCTGGGAGTATCCTTTTGTCATATTGTTTTTATCTATGATAGAAAAATGATAATACGTAGGAAATCAAATGGGTTTCTAGCCTAATTATGATAATAACCTAGTATGATTGTTATCTTATGGAAACATTGGTACTCCTACTAGATGCCATGAAATAATTATAACTCATGATCATAAGAGGCATACAAATTATGGGAGTGATGCATGATTGTATTTTATGTCTTCCCATCATAAACTCCACTTAATTATATTCTTCTTTGTTGTCCCTAACTCCCTCTTGACAATTCCTAGTGGCAATAATAGCTCTATGGATACCATAAAAATATTTTAAAAGTGTAATATCCCCCATGATGCTATTAGGATAGCCCAAGCAAGATTATAGTCCATTAGTCATTATATAACATCTTGTGCCTATGTTTGATAGTATTATTGTAGGTGAAGAATTAATTTTGATGGTACATTTATGGACTAAGTAACTAACCTCTATTGTGTTACATTATTTATTAGGTTAATACTATCGTATTGTTGTTGTAATAGTCCCTAGATTTCATTTATTGTTGACAATATGGTTGTTCTCCAATGGTGTTGAGTATTCCACCTGGTTTTGTGGCATATATTTCTTCTTTATTCTAGTAGACTATTACCCTTCTGAGGAATGATTTTTTACACTTCCCTTTATAATCATAGAGTTGGTAAGGAAGAGATAAGTCACTATCTAGGGTTTTGTGAAAGTAATTGTCAAGGGTATTTTCAATTGTTATTAGTGTTTCAAATGTTGATCAACTAGAGAAAACAACCACCTTTACTATGTAGGACACTCACATAAGAATGATAAACAATCTTATTTCTCTCCACAAACATACTTACACCCTAATGGGAAAATGTTGATTAATATGAAATAAGCTTCTTTTTGGCTTGAATGAATTTGTTAGATCTAAGAAATGATGTTGACCTTTAAATAAGCATTCCAACTACACAAAGAAAGTCAAATTTATTAGATCCTACATGATTACACTTGCATGCATGTCAAAAAATAAATCACCATACTAAAACAATATGTTTTTTTAGGAAATTTACCAAAACTAAACCCTTGTAATTCTATCTATGCTCATGGTTGAAGAGTTATGCATCTATAACCCATTTGATCTTGATTTCCTAAAATATTAGGATATATTTATCAAGATTCGCATGTAGAAATAAATGGTTTTTACAAGTACGATGCTTCCCTAGCATTGAGATTCAGAATGAGGTTGCAAATCACTAAAATTAGTTAACCCTAAGGTTAAAATCCAACCTAAAAAGATGTTTCAAAAAATTCCACATTCCAACACTAATTACACAGTCATAATCTAGTTTTCTCTTTGCAACATTCGTAGGGGGAGTTTAATATCATAAATCACATGTGTCAAACCTTGTAGTCAGTGTTAGGCACCAAAAAATTCCTCGTATAACTTTTATAAGGGTTATGGCTCCTAGTTGACAACTATAGCTCTATCATTATAGCTAGGTGAGAGTTTACAACACATACCAAACTATCATTTTTTTCCACAAAAGTATTGAGAAAATATAATGTAATTAGTGATCTACTAAAGGGAATCTAATAGTGCATTCAAGGTAGGCCATATATCTAATGATCCTTGTTCAAACCTTCATTCTAAACTACCTTATCATTTTTCAAGTTTAAATTCTTAAAAAAAAATGTTATTTTAAAAAATAATAAAGGGTTTCAATGCTTCAAGGAGGCTTTGTAAAGGATGTAAGTACTCCAAAACAACTTCCAAGCTATTTACAAGACTGTTTAATGGTTTTATGAGAGTTTAAAGTGGTTAATATCATGGTGAACAATTAGAAACTTTTCTAATGTATGAACAGATACTAACATAGCATAAAAAAATCTCCATAAACACTCAAATCAAGAATTCAAACTAGCTCATGAATTCTAACGATAGTAACTTAGAGATTAGATAGGAAAGAAAATACAAACAAGAGGTGGATTTGAGAACCCAAATCACATCTTGACATCACAAAACTAATACCTCATATTGGAAAAATTCTAATTAGCTCAGAAATTTAGATCTTACAATGTAATCAACTCATCAAGAACCAAGGAAAAATAGAACACTTCAAGCTAGAAGAAATTTTTATCAATAAGCTTGAAAATAAATAAAGTGACTCATCAATTTTTTTTTTGGAAAATGGCATGTGTATGCAAGGCACAACATGTTTCTAGATAGCTTTGCAGGTTATTATTAAGGAAAAAGAATAACATAATCCTACATTATTAGGATGGATGTTATCTTTCTAAGTGTAGATGTGCATTTTAAGTAGCATATGATGAGCTTCAAAAGTGAATAGCATCACATGATTGTTCTACTAAATTTCATAAAAAAAAATAGTTAGAGTAAGTCCATATTAAAGAGCAAGAACTTGATAAATTCTTTCAAATTACTTCCAAAACTTAAAATATGTTAGATCAAGCACATAAATGAATCGTGGACTAGGAAAGTGATCATAGAAATATGGTTTGTGAATAAGACTTGTAAGTAAAAGCAAAAAAAGTTTATTACATGCACTCCCTAGATTCAAAAACCTTCTTGATGGGAAGGTAAATCCTAAGGTACCAATAGAGTGTAGGCTTACATAGTTCAAAATTTATTAATAGCTAACTATGTAAACCCCATGGATAAATCAAAGGATGTATTAGAAAAACTCTTTGAGGTAAATTCTAATTGCCTAGATTGAAACCACTATCCTATGGCTCTTTGCAAGATTCAATGATCTAAAGTTTAAATAATTTAAGTATGGGAGGTTGTTGCTTGAATTAATTATAATAAGTCTTAGAGTCCCTTAATGGGAATTTCTCTATCAAATCTATCCTTCCAAACTAGCTTCCTAACAAGATTACTTTGTAATATTAAAGCCTATTTTTGTTTCCAAGTCTTAATAAATCCTAAACATATATTTGAATGTGATTTTTAGGCACCAAGAAAACACATCCACACAAATACAATAGGTTTAATTGGAATATTAATGATAAAGCTTAAAGTGTTCTCAAAATACTCAACATAGGCAAGAAGCTCAACCATGCACACAATGATCAATTATAGGTGTAATGCAATAAGGGTTACTTGTGTGATTGAAATATGTACAACCCTCCTCCAATAAATTTGAATGGATGCATGCAAATAGAACACAAGAAAAGCTTATAATATTAGTATATATTCCCAAATTCTTCATTAATTCAAACATTTTGGAAGCATCTTCGCAAAATCCATTTTATGCGTATCCTGCAAACAACTCATTCCATGAGGCAACAATTTTTTAGGAATTTTTTTAAATAATTCACATGCCTTATCTATGCTTCCACATTTTCTAGACATGTCTATTAGAGCATTTCCAACTATAATGTTCGACTAATTTCTATTAGTTTCTAAATATTTTTCAAGAAATGTATTTTGTTCATGGCATCTAATGAAACCAAATTTCTTTGAGGCACATTGTCAAATAGTTCGCCTACCTTGTGTATGCTTCCACACTTTTCATACATGTCGACAAAAGCGGTTGCAACTACTACATCTAACAAAATTCATCTATCCTTTATGCTTTGATGGATGTCCATACCCTGTTCCAAAGCTCCCATTTTGGCATAGGTTGCAAGGACACTGAGAAATTTTGTAGAGTCTGTCATTACACCTACCAATTGCATTTTCTTGAAATTTTCTAAAGCCTTTTCAACAAATCTATTTTGTGAATATCCTGCTATCAGGGCATTCCATGAAACAAATTTCTTGGAGGCATTCTATCAAACAGTTAATGTCCCTTTTCTATGCTTCCACATTTTGCGTACATGTCTACCAGGGCAGTTGCAACTACAAGCTACAACATCTGAAAAAATTCCTCTTTCCTTTATCCCACGATGGATGTCCATGCCTTGTTTCAAAGCTCCCATTATGGCACAGGGAAAGATTGTGAAGTCCAACTTTACACCTATGAGTTACATTTGATCGAAAGTTTCTGAATCCGTTCAAAAAAATGCATTTTATGCATATCCTACAGTCAAAGCATTCCATGAGACCACATTTCTTTGAAGCATCCTATCACACAGCTAAGGTGCTTCCACATTTCACATGCATGTCTACCAGAGCATATCCAACTATGATATTTGAATAATCCTTGTACACTGGCAAATGAAAACTAATCATGTTGGAAACCTGTTTAGTGTGAGTGCAAGGTTGAAATTTTATTGGCATTACCAAAAAATTCTATGGTGCAGGTGGGCAGGAGAAATAATTTTAACACATTTACCAACATCCACGTAACTGCACGAGATTAATGACAAGCAAGAACAATGAACAAAAGCAGGATGGTTGAAGAGGGCCCCACAATAGCCACCTAAGCGGTCACTGCTTAGTGTGTTGTTTAAGCCTGACCCTTTCCTTCTCATCTCATTCAAATGAGAAACTGAACATAGCTCACCCACCTTCAAAGTATCACAAGCTCCTTTGATGTTCGACTGACTTTACAAGCCATAGTTTATCCTCAACAGATTACAAAACAAAAATTGATCTCCTTTTTTTTAACTGGTGACTTCTTACCTTCAAAATTTTGTGCCTCTTTCTGGGTGGCTTCTTCAAATGGATACTTTAGATGATGGACTTAGACTTTTTTCAAAAACTAGTGGCTCTCCTTCAACTACGATTTGGTAACTTGAAACAATTACAATCTATTAGTGGCCAATATTATTAAGTCTCCCTCCTTCTAGGGTTGCGGGCTATTTAATTTTTGAACTCATTAAAACCTTGTGATCTATTGATCTCCTCTAATTCTCAGTAGATTTGAATTATGGACAACAACTTTAGATCATCATTTGAAAAAAACTTACATCTTTCTTTAGACTATAACAACGATCCTTTCCTCAAGTGGACTTTCACTTCACAAATAATGTGATATGGCTCCAGCCATAATAGTGACCTTATTTCATGCAAACTCCAACACTGGAAGATCTATTCCTTGCTAGGAAGTTTCAAAACAACACAATCTGCATTTCATTCTTTACCTATAAACAAAACAATGACCATCTCAACAATCTTAGTGATTTTATTTAAATCGTTGAGCAACATGCTCTCCTTTTTTTAAATCTACGGATTTATGCTTGGATCTAGTGCCTCCTTTGAAGAACTGTGCTCTCTTCTTTTAAATGGTTGTAGTCTTCATACATGGAAGCATCTTCATAAACTCAAAATTTGCAATGATTTGGCCTCCTCTAGGCACTGGATTGGTGGCTGGGATAATGGCGAGCGGTTCTTTTAACAACTCCTTATGTGCTTCCTTCAAAGTGGGATTCTTCAGCTTATATATACGATTTATCTTCATGTAGGCACCGAATCATTCTCCTTTGATGTTAACTTTTCAAACAATGATGCCTTTACTCCTTCACATTTGCGTTCCATTTGCTTTCAACAATCTTCAAACTTTTGGCAGCTATGAACTCCTTTCAACTTGGATTTGGCTTTCCCATAAGAGCTTGGCTCATCGACTTTGCTTCTTTAATATCTCCTTCAAAAATTCTTTCAAGTTCTAGCTCCTTTCAAACAAGTCATAAAACAATTGCAACCTTCTATACTTCTACTAATCTCCCTCAATCTTCATATCCAACTCTGATACCAATTGTAGGATCAGACGGAGATAACAATAGAAAAGCAAGTAATATAAGAGACAAAGAAACTGAGACAAAGGTATGCTACAACATAGAACACATATCTTATTGAACCGCCGATATATTTACAAAGTACAGAGATATCTGTGGTTTATCAAATCTGTATTTGTCTCTCTATATATTAGATTTCCAAGCAACTTTATTTATAGTTGTAGGATGGCAGTTGATCACATTGATGGTGCACAGGGAAAGATAAGATAAGTACTAGCAATTGCACCTTGGTGTGCAATGGGTACATCAAAGATGTTGGAAATATTAAATGTTCTGACTGGGCCTGTTCACACGTCAAACTCCTCAGCTGTCTACCTACCTGTCAAGAGCTTTCAATGACAGTTTTTGTTTGGGGATTTTCATCCCTGTCTTGCTCTTGAATGCACATAATTTATTGTGGTAGGAAATTTTGAATTCCTAGAATTTACTATGGTCAGTAAGTTTGAATTTTGAGAGGGAATTTTTGAATGGAAAAATAGAAGGAATGCAACTGTTAGAAAAGAGAATAGTCAATTAGTGGTAGAAGATTGGCATAGAATTTTGCAAGTGATTTGCAAAAGGTGAAGTTGTACCAGCAACAAAAAATGTTTCGTGGAAGGAGTGGCATATAGCTCTGAACTATTCAGTGTTTTCAGGGAGCAACATATAGCTCCAGATAGCTACAGATTAGCTATAGTGGTTGTAAGGTGTGGTAGAAAACTCCATATCATTTAGTGGAGAAGAAGTACAGAGAGCTTTGAGAAACTCCTAATTGTTTCTATTTTGTGGGTGCAACTCCGGAATGTTGCAAGTCAAGTTTGTAATTTGTAGTTTGAAGTTTGTAGTTTGAAATCATTTTGTAATGGTTATTTTCTAAGTTAATATAAGAAGCAAGTTTGTATGCCCAGCTGTGTGTCTCCATTCTATTTTGTTTTGTTATTCTACATAATTTTGTTTTGTATTCCCCTGTTGTTTAGGGAAATAGAGGAACAAATCTGTCTGCATTCGTATTTTGTGTTTCTAACAAGGTATCAGAGCTAGAAGGCCCTAAGTCTTGAGTGAGTTGGGCTTTTTTTTGGGTGTTTTAAGTTTTCTTTGTTGGGGACATGGTTGGAGATGAGAGTAAGAGTTGGCAACAACCACCACCATTCAATGGACAAAACTATGATGTCTGGGAAAAGAAAATGAAGACTATAATGGTTGCAAATGATTTGTGGAAGTTTGTGATTAGTGGGTTCAATGATGTGACTGATCTAGTAGCATATATTGTTCTCACAAACAACCAGAAGACCCATTTGAAGGAGACAAGGAGGAAAGATGCAAAAGCATTGAGTCTGATTGAAGCAACTTTGATAGAGGCCATTTTTCCCATAATAGAAGTAGCTAACTATGCAAAGGAAGCTTGGTAAATCCTCAAAATTAGTTACAAAGGGACTGATAAAGTTAGATTGGTGAAGCTCCAGATGCTTCAAAGAGATTTTGAGACTCTCTAAATGAAATTCAGTGAGTCTATGTCAGACTTTCACACAAGAACTTCAGGTTTGATAAACTAGTTGAGGATAAATGGAGAAGTCATGGAAGACCAAAGGATTGTGGAGAAAATCCTAAGAATTTTACCCACAAAGTTTGATGCGGTTGTGATTGCCATTGAAGAGGCAAAGGATCTCTCAACCTTGTCCGTTAATGAGTTGACAGGTTCTCTACAAACCCATGAGCAACGCCTAAATAGGTTTGCAAGTTATTCCCATGAGAAATAATTCAAAGCTCAAGCCAGTGCAAGAGGCAAGGCAAGAGGTAGAAACATCTCCAAAAATGATAGAGGTAGATCTGGATGTGGAAATGTTGGAGATGATAGCTCTGGATGAGCACATAGCCAAGAGGGAGAAAGCAACTCTTAGTCCATCTCCGGACAAGCCAGGAAGAATAATAACTCAAGTCAGAAGGGTGGAAAGATAAATGTTGAATGTTATTATTGCCATAAATTTGGCCATTATGCAAGTGAATGCTAGAAAAATAGTGTGATCAGTCCAAGTAAAGTGCAAATGTGGTTGATGAAAAGTGGCTGAAGGTAATAAGCAAAAGGACTTCATCATGTGCAACATTACTGACCAAGGAAGTGATGAGGTATGGTTTTTAGATAGTGGATGTAGCAACCACATGAGTGGTAATTGTAGACATCAAAAATTGTTCTTCACGATACCTTCTCAAAATTGCATGGGGAACAATGAAATCTTAATTTTAAAAATTTATATTTTTAATTAATTAAATCATTTAGAAAAGGAGATTGATGATGCTTATTTTTTATATTATATAAAAAATCTCATGAGTATTTAATATTGATAAAAAAGGATATTTATTTTAATAAAAGGTGAATCATCATTTTTGAGAATTTGAAATTTGAAATAATGTATCAATTAAATTTAATTATATAATTTTCTATTCATCTCTCAGGTTTTCTCATTTCATCCACAGTTGCAGAAAATTTATAATCTACCTTTCACACAACCTTCAATCAATCTTCTTCACCCATCCAATTCTGGCAAAATCATTATCAATCTTCAATCCATCTCCATCAGGATCATCATGGCCAAAAATGGCAATATTGAGCAATTTTAGGGTATTGGCTGACAACTTCAAAATATCTGCATTCTTAGTATAGTATGCATTTATTTTTAAATCTCATTCTTTAGTAGTTTGTGGAGCTTAGCATACAAATCGGAGAGCTTTAGCAAAAATACTGGAGATAGAGGACAATGGGACGTCTTCAAAGGAGCTGCTGCATTGAGAGTTTGCTTTACTTTGTTTAATCAGTTTTCCTTTGATTTAAAGTTTCATTGGTGTGCTTGAATAGTATTTATTTCATTTTAATACGCACATATTTTCAATCACACATTTTTGGCGCCCACCGTGGGGCTTTGCCCCGTTTTTAATATCTACTTGCAGGTTTTATTGATTTTTTTGATGCAGATCTGACAATTTTTGGAAAAAACTGCAAGTTTTACCAATTTCTTCATATCTTCTACACAGCTGCGAATTTTTCTACAATATTTTTACAGGATCTTTTGCATCATCTCAAGAGGCTACAGTAAAAAAATCAAGGGTTTATCATTGTTTTTGAAGAAGTTATCATAATTTTATGTTTTTTCATAAAATTTATTTTCTGGACGCAAATCGACGAATTTTTCAGAACTTTTTACTTTTTTGGAAAGCTCTTTAAATTCTAATAGGGGTCTATGTTTTATAGATTTAATTTAGAGGTCAACTACAATGCGAAAAAAATCCGATCTTCATTTTCTGTGTGATTTCCATAAATCCGCGTTTCTGAGAGCAAAACAGAGAATTTTGCTGACTTCTTTACATTTCTGGAAAGCTCTCAGAAAATTAATAGGGATATCTTCTTTGAGTTTTTATTTTTGAGATCAATAAAATTGTCAAATAATAAAATCTAATTCGGCTATGTTAAAAACATGTATCTGAAATCGCAATTTTCTGATGAGTTTGTTTTTTTTTCTTTTGCTGCATTATAATATTATTTTTTTGATCTTGTAGGTGATCATAAGGAGCTCTAGTAGCAGCAATATCACTCACAACAATAATTTGGAAAGCGAGAATAACCAGGTGCACTCATTCCATCCTTAATCTCTTAATCTTGTTTGTCAAACATTTCAATTTGGGGCATAAAATTAATCATTGTTTGCAAACACATTTGGATTTGGGCTCTTAAAACGAATATTGTCTTCAATCACATATTGAAAATCTGGTCTAAAATTCACCACTGTCTTCCATCACATTTTGATTTGGGATTTAAAAAGAACAAGTGTTTGAACTTTTTTACACACGTTTCATTTCTAATCTAAGGGAAATTAATCATTGTGAGCGTGAGTCAAGTGCGTGTGTGATCACAAACACCTCACTTGATTTGCTTTTGTCAAACCCTTCATAGGAGGCCTGCTAGGGGATTTCATCACCCCTAGGGACGACCTCAATCGAAGTGTGAATCGAAAGACACGCTTGTTTGGAAGTTAAAATCTTATCACTCTTGGCTAAGCCCCAAAGAACTTTATACCTTTGGGAAGTGAAGGTGAAGGGTGGGTTACCCCTTTCTCCCGGCTGTGTGGCAGGATTTTTCTTTCAAATCATCCTTAGTCAACCTTGTTCAAATTAGTTTGAAACCTAATTGGCCATACCCACTTGACTAGTCATAGGACTTGTTGATGTGTCTTCTTCAAATGTGTGCTTAATAATCACATTCATAAAAATTCAAAAATTCAAACTTGCTTATGTGTCTTGCGTGTGTGATTCATATGTGTGCATGTGTGATCATTCATTTAAACATTGCCAAATCAAGCTAAACACCAAACACATAAAGACAAGTCACTCTACACGTTCTTCCAACACATTCACATCCTATCCATTTCATCCTAATCAAACCAAGTCATCCAATCTAATCATCCCACATCATCACCATCACCACTTGTCAAAATGGTCATAATCATAAACAAGCCCAATCCTAATCACAAGCCCAAAATCATAATCCAAGGGGGCTATTCCTCTAGGCCAAATCATGAGACAAAACCTAAGCCTGAGATCATCATTCAAGGAGTCCCTTTCTCTAGTTCAAATAATGAAACAAAACCAGAACATAGAATCAGACTTCAAGGGGCTTCTCCTACCACCTCTAATAATGACATGAACGATGTTGCATACTTTGAGGAACAAATCGATGTGCAAGAGCTTACACACATGTGTGACACCATGCCCACATTGGAAAACAAAGACCTAACATCTCAACTTCAAAACCTCCTTCAAACACTTCGCCAAATACCCAAACCCCTAGACCATCAAACAATACAAAGCCTTCAAACTCTCTTCCAAGATTTTCAACAAATCAAATCACCTCAAATCCAACACCTCCTAGCTCAAGCCAATCAATTCATTGCCACTTGTCAAATTCAACAACCACAACATCATCCCCTATCCATTCATTATCAACCAATGCCACCTCAACCTTATGTTTCATCTCCTTCCACATCATACCAATCTTATCCATCCACTTCTTCATGTGTCAATGCCACATCAACCTATCAAGACACATCACAACAAACACATGTGACTTTAAGTTCTACCTGGCAACATGGTCAAAATTCTTCATGTTCTAATGCAACCATTGACAAGGGGAATACCAATCTAGCACATGCACCCTATAACTTTATCATACCCTCGTCCAATCAAAATCAAAATCCTAAGCCAACACCTTCCACCCCTACACCTCCAAAGGATGTGACCCAAGGGCTACAAGCAAGGAATCAAATGTCTCCATGTCATCCAACTTATATTCTTGAACATACAAAAGAGTCATCAAACATCATGCCAAATCCTTTAAGCCAACCATGTCATCCACAATCCCTTGATCCAATTCAAGAGTCATCCCCTTCCACCTCCATTCCAATAAGTCATGAGGTATGTCAAGAGCACAACCCTAAACATGAGGAAACATTACCCCCTCATCCACATAAAGATCAACACCCTCCCAATGATTCCATTCATAACATACCTAATACTGTTCAAGATCAATCTTCCATCTTTGATCAAGACCCCTTTTATGATCAAGAAGACCATGATGATCCTCTTAGCCAACTTTATGCATTCCATGGTCAAGAGCTTTCCACCTCACCCATCCATGATGCACAAACATCCACTTCCCTTGATGAGACATATGCCTCCCAAGCTAGCATAGAAGATCAAACAAATATCTTGGATCTAAGTGAACACAATGCTAATCAAGATCCTAATGATCCTCCATCACCCACTATCGACCCCATTGCAAGTCCTCCATCATATCCTATTGGTTTTCTACCCTCATTCATGAATGTTCCTCCTTAGAACAACAAAAACCATTATCTTCCCTTGCTTCGTCTTCTCCATCCAATAAGGAACTCATGTCTAGTGTTTCACCTACACCTAGTCTTATTGTCCATTGCACACTCCAAAACATGAACCACCAAGGTAAAGGTCTAGACCTTCATGAACAAATATTTTGGAGCCCGCCCATGTCAAAGTCCCTCCACACTCTTATGGCCTTGGACCTACACCCCAAGGACAACAACCTAAAGATGTTGGTATATCCTCCATGCCTCCTAAGTCCACTTTCTATCATAAAGCCTATCATACACCCAAAACATATGTTTCCATTCCACCTCCATCATCCTACAAATGTCAAAAGCATGTGACCATACACCTTCCACCATCCAATCTGCCACCATTGCTTCCAACTCCTAATTTCCCACCATCAACTTTACCACCATTACTTCCAACACCTAATATCCCTACCATCCAATCCTCTTATCCATGTATCCATAAATCCTCTAAACATCTTAACCATGACCAATCAATGCACACATTGTATAAACATGAACCTTCCACCAATTCCACCATACCCATGGGATTCAAAAGCAAGAATTTCAATTCCTCTACCTATAAAGCCAAAAATTCTAAGGGTTCTCATGCCTTAGGACATCAATACAAAGATTCAAAGAAAAATCCATTTAAAAGGCTATATAAGCCCATACCTCCAAAAGTAAAGGCCAAAACTAAAATGGTTTTGGTACCTAAGAAAAAAGAAATCAAGTCAAATGAGGCATTCACATCACAAAAATCTCAACCATCCACTTCCATCCCACATTCTCATTCCATTCAAAAATCTAAAATTCCTAAAACCCACAAGCAAAATAAAAATCATAAAAATACTAAGTCTATGTGGGTACCAAAATCACTTCATCCACCACCTCATAAGCAAGCATCTCCATTGCTTCCTACACCCCATCCACATCAAAAGCTTCAACTTTTATCACAGTGTGTGCAACCATTGGTCATGGTTCCCTTCCATTTCACAACAATTCCACATACCTCCATCTCCCCATCCTTCAACCACTATCCTACATATCTCCCCAATCATCTTCCTATGGTCCATGCTTTTGCATAAACCTTTCATAATCCATCATCTACCCACTCCATCTCCCTTTCATGTCATCCATTACCAACATCTATGAGCATAATGACATATGACATGGTCTATGCAATGACATCCATATCTAGTGGGACTATCACCTTTCATGCAACTAGACACTTGAGTCTCTCCCATCCATATTCCCCTTCTATCCAAAAGTCGAAAAAAGTCAAAAAAAAGTTAAAAAAAAGTCAAAAAGTCAAAAAAGAAAAAAGAAAGAAAGTAAAAAGTAAAAAGAAATCC
>VDFB02373365.1:324268086-324286789 GCA_007258455.2 Sequoia sempervirens
AAATTCCAAAAAATCAAAAAAATCAAAACATTTCAAAAAAGTCCAAAAAAAAAATTCAAAACATCTCAAAAATCCACAAAAATCAAAATATCCCCAAAAATACCAAAAAAATCAACTAGCCAATAAAAATCCAAGCAATAAAATCAATCCATCAATTTCATCTACTTGATCCATCACCTCAATCTGATCATCCAACCAGTCAACCAAATCAATCATCTTCATCAAAACCATCGCATCCAATCAACTCAATCGAATCAATTCAAGCAATAATCCAAATGCAAAGTCAATCCTTAATCCATACCAATCAAGTCAATCAATCTTGTCAAATTATCCAATCACATCGTTTGGTCTTGATCCTAATCTTGTTGTAAACCAAATCAACCAATCAATCATTCAATTATCAGTCATCCTTGTGTTTCTCTAGGGACATGTCGCTCCCCACAATGACAACACTATCATCATCATCAATCAATCAATCAATCAATCAACGGTTTATAGCTTGACAGGGGCACTACCTTGTTTGTTTTTGAATCATTTGTGCATGCTTGCTTGCTTGCTTGTGTGTGTTATCATTTTATCTTGCATTTGTATCAAATCCGTATTATTCTAGCTAATATTCATATCTTGTGTATGTTGGAGTAGCTTTTTGCACTATCCTTTGCATCTAAGGTCACATCATACCTTTTGTGCATTAGGACTTTAATGCTCTAAGTCTATTTCTCCATACATCTAGACAAGGTTGTATTAAGCTGGGGCACGAGACACATTGTCACCTTGGTCCTTATATCTTGGTGCATAATGTCTAGTGCTATATCAAACATCATGGTTGCTCATCTTTCATTGTAGCATAACGTATCATTCATCTCCTTCATCCACATTCTCTCTTGCATCATTCAACTTATCCCTCCTTTATCATTTCATTTCATTTCGAGAGAATACCCGTGTTTGTCCAACCCGCCTATCCTCTCGAGGGGGCATCATCTTTCCATCATCCTATCTTTATATCATTATCCATTTTCCTCTATCCATACCTTAACTTCTTTGAAATGATGTTACTCGACACAAATCTCATCATCTCGAACATCATCTCAAAGAGGGGCAAAATGTAGACATCAAAAAATTGTCCTCTTACGATACCTTCTCACAACATTGCACTAATTCATCCATTCCTCTAATGTTAATTAAATAATTTATATTATTTAATTAATTAAATCATTTCTATTAATTCTTTATTGTGAGGTAAATGAATTTATATTATTTAATTAATGAAGTATAGAAATCGGCCATTAATTAAATAAATCAAATGTTATTTTAATTAGTAAAATCTTAAAGGATCTTCTTGCTTTCTTTTCCAGGTTGAACTCATGTGCATCCTAATTAATTTATTTTAATTAGATGAATTCATCAATTATCCTTCTCTCATCTTTTTGAGGTTGTTTCCTTTGAAAGATAATCAAAATCTTTCTTTTTTTTTCACATCTTATCTTATCTTGTTTTAATTCCTTTAAAACAATAAATCAAAATATTTCTATCTTTCGAAAATCTTATCTCATCTCGTCATATTTCCTCTTTTGTCAAAAATCAAATCATTATCAATCTTATCAAATCTTATCTCTGTCCACATCGAAAATCTATAAATCAAACCTTTCACAAGCCATTTGGATCGGATCTTCTTTAGACATCCGCATTCTGCCAAAATCATTCCTCAATCTTTCAATCCATCTCCATCATTCTTCATCATTGCGTTGTTATGCTGCAGAATTGAGCAACCAACATTTCCTCCATTATCAACCTTCAAAATATTGCATTCTTAGTATAGTATGCATTTATTTTTAAATCTCGTTCTTTAGTAGTCATTTTGTGGAGCTTAGCATACAAATCGGAGAGCTTTAGCAAAAATACTGGAGATAGAGGACAATGGGACGTCTTCAGAGGAGCTGCTGCATTATGAGTTTGCTTTACTTTGTTTAATCAGTTTTCCTTTGATTTAAAGTTTCATTGGTGTGCTTGAATAGTATTTATTTTTATTTTTAATCGCTGCAGTTTTCCCTTTGATTTAAAGTTTCATATTACAGCATTCTTACGACCAAGAGTGATGAGGTATGGTTTTTAGACAGTGGTTGTAGCAACCACATGAGTGGTAATGAAATTTATTTTCTTTCATTGATAAGGATGTTAAATCTGAAATAAAAATGGGGAACAATGAAATAGTTCTAGTTGTGGGAAATAGGTTTTTTATTTTTCAAACCAAGCATGGTGAGAAGAAGGAGATTGATGATGATTATTTTTCCCCTGGTATAAAGCACAATCTGATGAGTATTGGACAGTTGATCCAAAAAGGATACAAAGTTTTGATGGAGAAAGGTGAATGCATTATTTATGAGAAGGATGGAAGCAATAATGTAATTACAATAGTGCAAATGATGAAGAATAGGTTGTTTCCATTGAGGCTAGAAAGGTGTTTCTTTGCTCAGTCCACAGTTGTGGGAAAATGTATAGCACTATAGAAACAATTAGCCTTCAAGGCAGTCATTCAAGACCCTTCCAAGCTTTGCGTCGAGGAGTATGAACACTTAGGCCTTTATGGTATATGTAAGGTATGTAAGTGATAACTTTTTATCCACAAAATTGATAAGAAAGGAAAAGGGTTTTTAAAGATTCGACTTTCCACCAATATAAATTATGCTTTACTTTGGAATTTATTAAATAAATTATTATTCATTTTTCTATTTGAATTATGGCTAAGTGTTGATTGATAGGCTGATTAGAAAACATCTATAAAAAGCTTCCGAAACTGGTATGCATTTTGAATCAAGCATGCATCAAATTCTATACTTTGCATACTATAGGATTAAAAAATTAAATTTCATGAAGTTTTGACCAAGTTAAGGTGGTCAGACATGCAAGTTTTTTATATTTTTCAAAAGTTGTAATAAAAAATTCATAATTAATTATTTACTTGGAAAAGACTTACAAAAAAATATGCATCACATCTAGACATGAGTTATCTACTTATGTCTAAAATATTATAAAATAATATTATCATTTTATTGTGGATTTAGGGTGAATTGATTGAGGACACCTACTTCTTTTTTTTTCCTTGAAATTTAAGTACTACTGCATTGAAATTTCAAATTCTCACCAAATAGAAATTTTTTTTAAAAATAAACCTAGTAGTTTAGAAACTACATTCAATTTGCTACAAATTCTATTCTTACATATTTTTGAAATAATATAGATAACTTATTTAAATTTTTACGTCAAGTTACCTAACTCTTATTTTTCTAGATTTTTTGCCATTTAAGGGCCTATTTTTTCAATGATGATCCTGCACATACCCCTATACTGGTTTGAATATTTTGTCAAAGAATGGTATGGTTGGAGGTTTACCAACCATAGTAGAGCCTAGTGGTAGATGTGAAGCCTACATTTTAGGCAAGCAACATAGGCAACCCTTTCAATCAGGAAATTCTAGAAGGGCAAGAGCACCATTGGAGCTGGTGCACACTGATTTGTGTGGCCCTGTGGAAATAATTTCTATTGGTAAGAGTCAATATTTTATGACCTTCATAGATGATCACAACCATAAGACACACGTTTATTTTTTACAGCATAAATCTAAATCATTTGACAAGTTTGTAGTGTTTAAAGCCCAGGATGAAAAGGAAAGTGGACATTTCATCAAGGTCCTAAGGTCAGACCGAGGGGGAGAGTATACCTCCAATCAATTTGTGAATTTTTTCAAGCAACATGGCATTAAGAAGGAGCTAAAAACCTATACACCACAACAAAATGGAGTTGTTGAGAGGAAAAATAGAACCATAATGGAGATGGAAAGAAGCATGCTCAAAGCCAAGAGACTCCTAGATGAATATTGGGGTGAAGCTGTAGCAACAACAGTGTATTTGATAAATAGAAGTCCTACAAAGGAAGTTTGTAACAAGATTCCACAAGAGGAATGGACAAAATGCAAGTGGACGGTTGAGAACTTGAGAGTTTTCGGGTGTGTGGCATATGCACTTGTGCCAAAAGAGAAGAGGCAAAAGTTGGATGACAAGGGTGAGAAGTGCATCTTCACGAGGTACAGTGAAGAGTCCAAAGCCTACAGGTTGTATAACCCAGTCACCAAGAAAATCCTCATTAGTAGAGACGTGGAATTCCTAGAGGATGAGTCATGGCATGGCCTGAAAGATTCTGACAGCTCCCAACCACTACCGATAGCTCTAGGTGAAGAAGGAAAAGAGTATGAAGTGCAACAAGATGAGCTTGCATTAGCTCCCGATAGCTCTAGAACAACTCTAGATTGCTCCAGACTGCTTTGAACTAGCTCTGGATCGCTTCGGACCACTACATAGACACAGACAGAGAGCTCTAGATAGCTTTGAATAGGGTCTGATCAACAAAGCAACAATAGTAGCGAAAGTTCAGATCCCACTCTTGCCTCCCTAATGCCAAGAAAGACCAAGAGTCTAAGGGAGATCTACCAAAGTGAAAGGTATGATGAAGAATTTGATGAGTGTGAATTTTGCATTATTTTCTCATAGTGATCTAATTTATTTTGAGGATGTTGTGAAAGAAAAGAAATGGTGTGAAACCATGGATGAGGAGATAGATGCAATAGAGAGGAATAAGGCAATATTAGTTGTCAATGGATACAAACAACAGTTTGGGAGAGATTATGATGAGACATTTGCTCCAGTTGCAAAGATGGAAACTATGTGGGCAATCATAGCAATTGCAGCCCAACACAAGTGGAAGGTATTTCAAATGGATGTGAAGTCCGCCTTCTTGAATGGAGTATTGAAAGAAGAGGTATATGTGGAGCAACCACCTAGTTATGAAGTTTTGGGTCATGAAGAAAAGGTATACAGGCTGAAGAAATCTCTTTACGGGCTGAAGCAAGCTCCATGGGCATGGTACAATAGTATTGACTCATATTTGTTGAGCATTGGCTTTAACAAAAGCGATGGTAAGCCCACTCTTTACATCAAGACAACTGATGGTAAGATTTTAATTATTGTCTTGTATGTTGATGATTTAGTTTTTACTGGGGATGATGATTAAACCTCATTGTTGATTTTAAAGAGGCCATGAAAAGAGAGTTTGAAATGACAGACTTAGGTCTCTTGAGGTATTTTCTAAGCATAGAAGTAAAAAAAATGCATGATGGTATTTTTATCTCTCAAGAAAAGTATGTAGCAAATATTCTGAAGAGGTTTAGGATACAAGATAGCAAGACTGCCCCCACACTAACAACCATAGGTCTGAAGTTGAGCAAGGAAGATTGCAGCAACAATGTAAATCCAACCATGTATAAGAGTTTGGTTGGAAGTTTAATGTATTTAACAACAATGATTGATATAATGCAAAGTATAAGTCAAATTTCTAGATTTTGGAGACTCCAAAAGAGTCACATTGGAAAGTGGGTAAAAGAATCCTAAGGTATGTGAATGGAAGCAAAGGATATGGCATCTTGTATGGTGCAACAAATGATTTTGGGCTGGTTGGTTACATAGATAGTGATTGGGAAAAGAGTGTGGATGATAGGAAGGGCACATTTGGAAATGTGTTTCACTTGGAATTAGGATTCATTTCATGGGCTTCGAAGAAACAACCCATAGTTTCCCTATCTACAGCTGAAGCTGAGTATTTAGAAACAAATGCAGTAGCGTGCCAAGTTGTTTGGCTAAGGAGGACCTTAACAAAATTGAAATAAGAACAAAAAGATTGAACAAGTATATTTTATGATAATGTTTCATCAATTGCTTTGACAAAAAATATAGTTTTTCATGGAAGAAGCAAGCACATTGAAATCAAGTATCATTTCATAAGAGAATTGGTTGAAAAAGGTGAAATCAAAATGAAATTTTGTAGGTCTGAGCAACAGCTTGCAGACATTTTCACCAAACCTTTGAGCAGAGATTGCTTCGAACACCTAAGAAGATATTTAGGTGTTATTGATTTGTATGAAGAATGGAGTTTGTTTGATGGCTCAACCATAGGGGGAGTGTTAGAAATATTAAATGTTCTGAATGAGCCTATTCACATGTCAAACTCCCTAGCTATCTACCTACCTGTTAGTAGCTTTCAATGGTAGTTTCTGTTTGAGGAATTTCATCCCTGTCCTGCTCCTGACTGCACAAAATTTATTGTGGTAGGAAATTTTGAATTCCCATAATTTACTTTGGTAGGTAAGTTTTAATTTTGAGAGGGAATTTTTGAATGGAAAAATAGAAGGAATGTAATTGTTAGAAAAGAGAACAGTCAATTAGTGGCAGAAGATTGGCATAGAATTTTGCAAGTGATTTGCAAAAGGTGAAGTTGCAGTAGCAACAAAGAATGTTTTGTGGAAGGAGTAGCAAATAGCTCCGAACTATTCAGTGTTTGCAGGGAGCAAAAAATAGCTCCAGATAGCTACAGATTAGCTACAGTGGTTGCAAGGTGTGGCAGACAGCTCTAGATCATTCAGTGTAGAAGAAGTACAGAGAGCTCTGAGAAGCTCCTAATTGTTTCTATTTTGTGGGTGCAACTCTAGAATATTGCAAGTCAAGTTTGTAATATTTAGTTTGTAGTTTGTAGTTTGAAATCATTTCGTAATGGTTATTTTCTAAGTTAATAGAAGAAGCAAGTTTGCATGCCTAGCTCCATGTCTCCAATCTATTTTTTTGTTATTCTGCATAATTTTGTTTTGTATTCCCCTGTTGTTTAGGGAAATAGAGGAACAACTCTGTGTGCATTTGTATTTTGTGTTTCTAACATGGTATCAGAGCATTAAGACATTTTTTACATGGTATCTGGAGCATTAAGGTATCTTATTGAGCTGCCAACATATTTACAAAGTACAAAGATATCTATAGTTTATCAAATCTATATCTGTCTCTCTATATATTAGATTTCCAAGCAACTTTATTTATAGTTGCAAGATGGTGGTTCATCATATTGACGGTGCAAAGGGAAAAATAAGATAAGTACTAGCAATCACACCTTGGTGTGCAATGGGTACGCCGAAGAGTTGTGGAAGGTCAATTAGGAAAAAAATGGGTTTATTTTTTACAAATATTTTGCAATACATGAGGTCAATTGGCAGGCCATTTAGAAAATGATGTTTTCTATGCAACAAAGGTTTCAGTGGAGAAGTGATAGTTTCAAATCAATTATGCATATTTTAATAGGGATCCAAACATGACCAAAACAAAACCTCTAAACAAAGAAGATAATTAAGCTCCATTACCAGTTCAGGCTGATGTTATGTTACAATAGAGAGAGAGGGAGAGATAGAGGGGGGAAGTGTGAGAGAGGGGGGGTAAGGAGATAGAGTAAAAAATAGAGTGAGACTTAAAGAACAATGAGAGAGGACTTGAGAAAGAGAGGGATATACAAAGAGGGGAGAGGTAGAGAGAGGGAGATAAGAGAGATAAAAGGAAATAGATATCAAGAGAAGAGAGATTAATAGTTAAAATTGCATCTATAATATCTTAAAAAATATCCTTCCATTATGTTGTGATAGAGGCAACATTTCCATCGGTTGGGTTTAACCAACACACTCTAAGTGTTGACCGCTTAGAGTGGTTGATGTGGGTCCTAGTAGTAAATAGTCCCTTTCACATTCGTCGTTAACAAGTCCATTTGAGGATTGGGTGTGGATTTAATTTTTTCAAAATATCTTCTACTCACCCACGCATAGCTTAAAGTTCCCATGCTGCAAAATTTATTTGTACAGTAGCATAAGAAGACATGGGTCTCCTCCAGATCTTGTCACACTATTTTATTGTATGAAAAAAATAGGAAATGCACAAAAAGGGTTTGTTGAAAAGGTTTTAGGATCTAGACAACCTTCCCACATCTACACAGATTTTTGAGAGTAGAAGATAAGTCACAATTTTTTTAGGATCCAAGTAAAAAAGTAACATCATTGTAAATACTATAAAACCTATATATCCATATGTGATCTGCAAGAGCCGAGAAAACACATCCACACAACCATCATATGTTTAATTGGCATCTTAGTCATAAAGTTTAGGGTGTTTTTTATGTACTCATCATAGGCGAGAACCTCAACCATGCACACAATGACCAATTTTAAGTGTAATGCAATAAGGGTTACTCATCTTATTGAAATATATAAACCCTCATCCACTAAACGGGTATGTGTAGGATCATGATGGCCAAAAAGTGGTAATATGATGGGTATGTGGCTGATGACTTTTTTTTACCCAAAATTGATGAAATGAAAAGGGTTTTTAAAGGAAATTATCATCTTTCCACTAATATAAATTATGCCTTACTTTGAATTTAATAAGTAATTATTATTCATTTTCTATTCAAATTATGACTAAAGTCCCGATTGATAGTCGATTGAAAAAATCTATAGCTTTAAAACGGTATCACATTTTTGAATCCAAACATGTATCATCACATTCTATGCTTCGCATAGTATAGGATTAAAAATAAATTGAATTTCATAAAGTTTTGACCAAGTTACATTAGACATACAAGTTTTTATATTTTTAAAAGTTGTAATAAAAATTCATAATTAATTGTTTACCTGAAAAAAAATTACAAAAAATATGTATATCACCTCTGACATGATTCCTCTACTTATATCTAAAATTTTATAAAAAATATTATCATTTTATTGTGGTTAGGTGGTCGATTTGACCTACTTCTTTTATTTTTTGGGTCTCTAAAAGAAGTAATCGATTGAAATTTCAAATTTTCACCAAATAGATTTTTAAAACAAACCTAGTAGTTTAGAAACTACATTTAATTTACAGATTCTATTCTTACATATTTTTAAATAATATAGATAACTTATTCAAATTTTTACATCAAGTTGCCTAACTTTGATTTTTTTGAATTTTTTGCCACTTAAGGGCCTTTTTTTTCCATGATGGTCCTGCACATACCCAAAATTGAATGGATACATACACATAGAACACAAGAAAAACTTATATTGTTAGAATATGTTCCAGAGTGCTTCATTAATTCAAATATTATGAGAGCATCCTTGCAAAATCCATTTTGTGCATATCCTGCAAATGAGACCACATTTCTTTGCACTCTTTTAAACAGTTCAAAAGCCTCGTCTATGCTTCTACATTTTCCATACATGTCTATCAAAGAATTTCCAACTATAATATTTGGAAAAATTCTCCCTTCCTTCAAATGTATACCGTTTTCCAAAACTCTTATTTTGGGACAGGTGGGGAGAATGCTGGCTTTACAACTATCAATTTGATTTTCTTGAAATTTTCTTAATATTTGTCAACAAATCCATTTTGTTCATGTCTTGCAATCATAGCATTCAATGTGACCAAATTTCTTTTGAGGTACATTGTCAAACAGATTGCATGCCTTGTCTATGCTTCCACATTTTGCATACATGTCTACCGCTCTGGTTGTAACTACATCTGACCAAATTCTTCTATCCTTTAGATGCTTTGATGGATGTCCATACCCTATTCCAAAGCTCCCATTTAGCACAGGCTGCAAGGATATTGGCAAAGGTTGTAGAGTGTGGCTTTAAGCCCATCAGCCGCATATGCTGAAAGTTTCTAAAGCCTTTTCAACAAATCCATTTTGTGAATATCTTGCAATCAAGGAATTCCATGAGAACTCATTTCTTTGAGGCATTAAGTCAAACAATTTGCATGCCTTGTCTATTCATTTGCATTTTGCATACATGTCTACCAGGGCGTTTGTGACTACAACACCTTACGAAATCCCTTTATCTTTTATCCTATGAATGGTGTGTATAGACCATTCCAAAGCTCCCATTTCGACACAAGCAGGGAGGATGCTGGCAATGGTTAAGGACTTTGGCTTTACACCTGCTAATTGCATTTGTTTGAAAGATTCTAAAATGTTTTCAACAAACCCATTTTGTGCATTTTCTATTTTTGCATATAGTGAAACAGTGCGACAAGCTCTGGAGGAAACCCATGTCTTCTTATCCTATAGTAGCTAACTTCTACATCATGGGAACTTTAAGCTATGCATGGGCGAGTGGGAGATAATTTGAAAAAAAAATATTCACGCAAATCCTCAAATGAACTTGTTAACGACGGGCGACAACATTTAAGCGACCAAAAAATAGTGGAAAACAATTGAGGGACGAAACAATTTCAATCGTCTCCGCAACGATACCGGTCATTGATCCTCCTTTTTAGCTTGGTCTTCTTCAAATAGAAAATGCCTTTGGTGTAAATGAAACTATCCTCTGTGGAGTGTGACTGCTGCTGCAGATAAGGTTCAATCAGATCAAGTAGGCGATAGAGGTAAATCCGATTTTAGGTGGTGGAATAAGGGTGGGGTCCCATGAGAGGGGCTTCAGGATCTATTTTTAAGGAGCAGGGGGTCTCATGAAGCAAAACAAAAAATGTTACAAGATAAATTATAATATTTTCCTCAACAATAGCAGCCCCTATTTTTTAGCTTAAAAACTTAAGCGGGTGCAAAAGGGGTGGGGCTAGAAATTTCCTCACTAGCTTTGGCTTTTTTTTTGCCACTTGTCAATCATACGAAGCTTTAAAATTCTTGTCAATTAATTTTTTTATTATTTTATATTTATGTACTCAACTGAATTGAATATGCAAAATAATAAAATTATGTATATTTAAACTAAAGTGCACTGCTAAGTTGATGAGACCACCAACTTCCTTAAAATCTGGAGCCTAATTTTTTAAGTTGAACTACACTATTAAATTCATGGGGTCACCAGCTTAAAAATAGTCCTAAAAATTTTCTACTGAAACTTTTCAGAAAACCCTCTCCATTAGACCCTAGTCTAGGCCTAGAATTTGACGGTTACCTTTTCCTGTCATATGAAAATTTTGTGACAGTTTGTTCATTTAAATACCTATCATTTTACGTTTTATGAAAAACTTTAACTGTCAAAAAAAAATTTGAAGTACCTAAAAAAATCAATACATTAGTAATCTATGAAATATTATTTTATAAAATAATTATGTTAGAAAATTTACAAATTTTAGAAACTATGCATGCACTCAATTAGTAAATCCAATTGCATATAATAAATTTTATTGATAATTAAATAATTATATATATTTAATTTACATTTTGACAATGCATAGAGTATTAGATTAAGAATAATTATATTGCACAATATGATTTTTTTTCCATATATTTATTCTCTAATTTGTAAAATTGTAATATTATTTTGGCTATAAATTAATTTTTTGATTTCATATGTGTAAATATCATAAAAATACATTTAAATATCAATTTCAAACCTACCAAGAAATTGCTAAATAAAATTAAAATTAATTTAATGTTTGAATTGGTCTATCTAAAAACACATTTAAATATCAATTTCAAATTAAATCTAGCAAGAAATAATTATATAAAATTAAAAATAGTTCAATCCACAAATTGATCTATCTAAAATCATATTTAAATATTAATTTCAAACCTATCAAGAAATAATTATATAAAATTAAAAATAGTTTAATCCTTATTCAACTCATTATCTAAAATTTCAAAATGCTCACCAATTAAACACAACTACTCCTTGAAAAAAAATCAAAGCTGAATCATGTAAAATAAATGTTGTTGTAAACACAACGCTATAAAGTGAAATTAGGTGCTATTGTTCAAATTTTTTTATAGTTTAATCTTAAATTCATTTATCTAAAAACATAAACTATTTGTAAAAGGCAAACAAAATTTCAACATTTCACCAATAAAACCAAATGCTCTATTGAAGAAAATCAAAGCTAAGAATCACTGTATACAAAATGCTATAAAATAAATTTTGTTGAAAAAAAAATGCTATAAAATAAATGCTTTGAAAATACAATGAAAATTTGTGCTATGTTGTTATTAATAAGAATATCTAATATATATATTAAAAAACTGTAAAATTAGAAAATATTGATAATTAGAAATAAATCTTAAATCTTAAATTTATTGTTAATTGTAACAAGAAGTTTCTAAATTATGTAGAAAATAAATCTTGTTAAAATATTCAAAAAGTTAAAAATCAATTATATTCTATTTTGAAAAGATTTGGAATTAATATATATTTTTATAATAAATATTATAAATCATATATATTAATATAAAGCAATGATAATTATTAGTAAAAAAGTCAAAATCTTTAAAAAATTAGAAAGAACTATATTTAATCTTGAAAAGATTCTATTCTCAACAGATTTTGAATTAATAAATATATTTATAATAAATCATAAATATTAATATAAAGTGCAATTAGAAAGAATTATTCCAATTTCCAATTATAAACTAATTTATATTTTTATCATAAACATTATTTTATATATATATATGCCTACAATAAATTTGTACCGTTTAATAATAATTTCAAGTGTCATATTTACGATTATATAAAAATATAGCAAGTCAAATGATACAGTCTAATAATTTTTTAGGTTGTAATATACAGTCCAAAATACAAAAAACGGTGAAATAGACCATCAAAGTCCAGCCTGGACCCCACCCTAAATCAAATTCAGGGGCAGTCAATCCTTATCACGTTGGAGAAATTACTTATATATTCCAACACGTTGGAGAAATTACTTATATATTCCAACAACTAGAATATTACAAGTCTTCACGGGTTTTGTTTCTCTCACAGCACGTTCTTAGCTATGGTCACAGCACGTTCTTTGCTATGGTCAATTTGAACTCCGACTCTTCAGTATTTCAATTTCAGCTTGATCTGCAACTCTCTAAGTATAAATATAGTGCAGATGCATGTTTCCACTATACTTGTCAAGCCTATTAACAATCAGTTGCTTCAAGCTTCCAGGTACACGCATATTCATAAGTTCATTTTAGGCCTCGAATTTGACGGCCACCCCTATCTGTCATATGAAAATTTTGTGACGGTTTGTTCATTTAAATACCTGTCATTTTACGTTTTATGAAAAAATTTAAGTGTCAAATCTATTAATTTCAAACCTATCGAGAAATGATTATATAAAATTAAAAATAGTTTAATCCTTATTCAACTCATTATCTAAAATTTCAACATGCTCACCAATAAAACACAAATACTGTATTATCGAAAAAAATCAAATCTCACGAATCACTTGAAAAAAAATGCTATAAAATAAATGTCATTGAATTTTTTTTATAGTTTAATCCTTAAATTCATCTATCTAAAAACATAAATTATTTGAAAATGCTCACCAAAAAATGTGAATAAGTGTAAACAAAATGTTGTTGAAAAAATAGTGAAAGTTTGTGTTATGTAATTATTCATATGGATATCTTATATATACTAAAAAAATGTAAAATTAGAAAATATTGATAATTAGAAATAAATGTAAAAATCTTAAATTTACTATTACAATTAACAAGAAGTTTCTAAATTCATATAGAAAATAAATCTAGTGAAAATATTCAAAAAGTTAAAAAATAATTATATTCTATTTTCAAAAGATTTTGAATTAATATATATTTTTATAATAAATATTATAAATTATATATATTAATATAAAGCAGTCATAACTATTAGTAAAAATATCAAAATCTTAAATTTATTGTTAAAAATATTTAAAAAATTAGAAAGAACTATATTTAATCTTGAAAAGATTCTATTTTGAATAAATTTTGAATTAATAAATATATTTATAATAAATATTATAAATCATATATATTAATATAAAGTGAAATTAGAAAGAATTATTCCAATTTTAAACATATATATACAATAAATTTTTACGGTTTAATAATAATTTTAAGTGTCATATTTACAGTTATATTAAAATATAGCAAGTCAAATAATACGATCTAATAAACTTTTAGGTTGTACGGTCCAAAATGTTAAAAACGGCCAGATAGACCATCAAATTCCACGCCTCGTTCATTTTATTCAGTCTATCGATAAATATTACTTTTCTCTGACGTTTTAAAGGGTATTGCCTTATCTGTTTAGTTCTTATTAGAGGTATTTTAGCCCGAAACTTGTGTGGAGAATAAGCATTTTCATGCCAAATGCTGCGGATTTTAAATCCAAGCTGACTCTGCCTTTAACGTAGCGTTCACAGGATTCAGATTCGGTAACATGCTTGTTTGCAAAAAAATATTAAAAGTATTGTGGTGGATGGTAAACACTGGTATTGATTTAAAAATCTTTGTTTTCAATAAAGATGAAAATAGAACTTGTAGTGATCGAAGAGTCAAATTTATCCAGCGTCATATTAATCATGGTTCTAGGAAAATTCACCTTTAGTAATTTATTTCTAATAATTTATTGTCAGCAATTTATTGTCGTGATATATTCATCATGTATACAATTCACCTCAAGGAATTCATGGCCGTGGTATATTCACCACGTATACATTTTTTAGTATTTAAGTGGTCAAGAGCATGCAAAAAAAAAAGTATTGAGATTTTATTGAATGCATAAAAAAGGTGTACACGATGAATGTACCATGCTCATGAATTGCTGGTAGTTAATTATATATGTGATGAATATGTCAGAACGATAAATTACTGATGGTGAATTGTTGGGAGTGAATTGTTGATGATGAATTCCTGGTGATGAATTTGTTTGATGTCATTAACTATACATGACTATATACTCGCAATAAATGTCATTGTAATAGGAGATTGTTTGAGAATTGCGGAATGTGAGTAGCACTTTTCTAGTGGGATCTGAATTTAAATTCTTGCATATTATGTTTGCTATATTCTAGTTGAAGTAGTGATTGACCAATGCTCACTAACTTATTTATCATAGATATCAATCATGGCGGAAGTGTTCGAAAATTTTAGCATTTCAGCAGGTGATGATGGTTGCATGCCCAAGGCCACTACTCGTCGGAATGGAAATTTTCATCCTAACTTGTGGAGTGATGAATTCATACAGTCTTTAAGTTCTCCATATGGGGTATGAAAGACTTGCACATTTTAATTTGATTCACACAAATTTATGCTACATTGTATATTTTCTATTGTGAAAGCTGGCGCAAAAAGTAGTTATTATCTTTTGTAACAGGATTCCTCGTACCATGAACATAGAGAAATACTAATAAATGAGATTCATGATCTATTTTCTAATGGAGAAGAAGAATTTAGTCTACTTGAAAGGATTTCGTTTGTTGATGTTGTACAACGCTTGGGAATAGACCGACATTTTCGAGAGGAAATCAAAATGGCACTTGACTATATTCATAAGTATGTATGTTTTGTCAAGAAAATAATCATATTTACATACCAAATATCAGGAGGTGTATAAAATACTATGTAGTAGACATAGGATATAAGAAGATTTCTGATCAAATAATGGCATCACTAATAGGTACTGGAATCAAAATATTATTGGTGATCTCAACATGACGGCTCTAGGATTTCGGATATTACGATTGAATAGATATGGCGTTTTCTCAGGTAATGAATTTTTAAATTTCTTTTGGATTATCTTTATATAATTAAGCTTTTCAAGTCACTAGAATATTTTGGATATGTGAGCAGATGTTTTTGAAAAATTTAAAGGCGAAGGAGGACAATTCTCTGACTTTGGATCTAGCAATGAAGACTCAAAATTAGCAATTATGTTGAATTTATATAAAGCTTCAGAGTTAGATTTCCCTGATGAATTTTTTTTAAAAGAAGCTAGAGTTTTCGCATTTGCATACCTGGAACAAGCTATGAAGGAATATGGTGACATAAAAGAAAATAAAAGTCCACTTCTAATGGAGGCAAGTTCTTTTCCATGAAAATGATTATCATTCAGGTCATTTTTAATTATTTAAGAAAAAAAAATTGGAATGAGGGCTTTCCTATCAAATGCTTGTCAATTTTTACAACTACAAATGGTCAACAATTGAACAACAACCCATCAACCTTTTTCATTTTTAAGAATTTAGAAATCTATTAATAGTTAAGTATAATATTTTTAATGGCGTAGCCACATATTGGTTGAATATTATTGGTAATTTTATATATACATATTATCTTTTTAATAATATGATGTTTTTTCAGGTTGAGTACACTTTGAAATATGCTTGGAGAACTAGGATTCCGAGATGGGAAGCTTGGAACTTTATTCAAATATTCAGACAACAAAATTGCAATGACTCATTTGTCAACAACATTTATAAGTAAGCTCAAAGTTTATGTGTGACCATTGGTACTTCATTCTTCTATTTTAAAAAGTTGAAAAAAATGTTGCTATTTCAATCTACTTTGATGTTTCAAGTTAATAGCAAAGAAAATAATTTGAATGCTAATTATTCAAGTTTATAATTTCTCTCAGGATTCCAAATACATGTAGCCAAAAGCTATTGGAACTAGCAATATTGGACTTCAATATTTTACAAGCTCAACATCATTCTGAGTTGAAATTAGTGTCAACGTGAGTATTAGTCATTTGACTAAGTACATTAGCTCAACAAATGTTCGCTTGAGAATTATGCAAGATAAACATAGAAACATTTTTATTATTTTATTGAAATTTTTATTTTGTTAATAATATACAACAACTATATGTTTAATCGTAAAAAAATGCCTAACAATAAATTAGTTTAAGGTTGAGAAAGGTAAATCAAATGTCAAAATTGATTAATTTCTTAAAGAATAAATTATAGTCAATCCAAGAAAATGGATTCATATCATAATGATATGTTATTTCTTTGTTTTAGGTGGTGGAAACATTCAAGCGTAATTCAACTTGATTTCTTTCGACATCGCCACATGGAATTTTATTTTTGGTGGGCTAGCTCATTATTTGAACCTGAGTTCAGTGCAAGTAGAATTGGTTTTACAAAATTGGCTACCGATCTTTCCCTCCTTGATGATATTTATGACACACATGGGACCATTGATGAGTTGAAACCATTCACAACAACATTAATAAGGTATTTAATTAGATAATAATCCTAGATTATGTTGAATGTCTAGTTCATTTTTTAACTTTATTTGTTCATTTCTATTCTAGATGGGATATTTCCATGATTGACAATCATCCAGACTACATGAAAACTGCTTTCAAATTTTCATATCAAATACACAAGGAAATTGCAAGTGAAGCTGAAAGGAAGCACGGTCCCTTTGTTCACAAATACATTGAATCATGCGTATGTACACATCTATTAATTATGTCGTCTTGTAATTTTATTGAAGCCTATTATCTACATCAATTCTTATCTTGTTACATATTCTTATCATATGTTTCATTTTGAGTACTTTATTTTTTATAAGATCATATGATAAATATTTACACCACTAAACATAAACACATAATAATTTACTATATTATAAATAATTTGATCACATAATAGATATTATTTATTTACAATTTTTAATGAAACTATATATTATGTTTTTAACATTTATTTTTATATTTTAAAAAAGATATATATAATATATTACATTTTTACCTTCACTTTTACTATTGGAACATAAATTGATAACTATCATTTACACCATACTGATTTCTAGACTAAACAAATTTCATACTCATAAAACAATTTTAATATCCAAGATTAACCTTTCAAAATAATATAATTATAGTGTATTAATATTTAAGTTGGATTCCTTTTACTTTTTTATGTGAATATATTAAATTTTTAAGCAAATGCTTAAATGTTTTATCACCATTTTTTAAATAATGAAAATATTTGGTATTTGTTGTTTTTTATTATGTAGATTATCTTTTCTGCCCACAAGGCTAAAAATGTGAAAATTTTAATTTTAGAAGAGTGTAAAATGTTTATTATTTCTATTCAAATTTTAAAATACTATTGTATATATTTTATAAAAGTTTAAAATTATATTTTCTAAATTCAATGGTTTTAAATCGATCTTTTTTTGAGTTGTTTTAGTGGAAGAGTTATATCTCAACTTATATGCAAGAAGTAGAATGGATAGCTTATGATCATACACCAGGTTTTGACGAATATTTAATGAATGGAGTGATAAGTGTTGGCATGAGAGTTTTAATGGTCCATTCATTGATACTAACAGAGACTCCTTTATCTGATGAGATTTTGGAGAAACTTGATAACCCATCATCAAAGTTGCAAACTCTTATTTCATTAACTACAAGACTAGTGGACGATAGCAAATATTTTGAGGTAAATGATATAAATGTTAGATACTTAAGTTTAAAATCTACATTATCAATTTGAAAAATATTGAAATAAATAAAATCATTCGCTAATTTCTCTTTGATATTTTTTAAGGATGAGAAAGCTCGTGGAGAGATAGCTTCAAGCATCAAGTGCTACAAGAAAGACAACCATGGTTCTACAGGGGAAGATGCTTTAAATTATATCAAAAATCATATTGAAGGTTATGTACAAGAGTTAAATAAGGAGTTTCTTAAGTCTTCATATATACCAGATTATTGTAGGAACCTATATTTCAATGCTGGCATGCGAGGTATATTTTTCTTGTTCAAGGATGCTGATGGTTTGACATTTTCTCATCAAAAAGACATACGAGATGTAAGACGGCGTGCTTGTATTAATTTAGGTGTGAGTATTTATTGTGATATTTTTTTATGTTATGAATCTTAATTTAAATGATATATGGCACATTCAAACACACCAGTTAACTCGATGCCTCTTTCCGAGTTAAACTCATTGTTCCACATATCATTGCATGCCTATCTTGAGGATATCTTTTGGAGGATATCTTTTGGAGGAGGTTTGAATTTTTGTTAGGATTAGTTAACTAATGTTGGTTATCAGTTATCTCTCATTTCAATATGGAC